>LIEC01012467.1:483-62817 GCA_001925005.1 Drosera capensis | reverse complement strand
CTAAAAAATTATAATTGGTTCATCTATTATGATAATTTATATGTATGTTAATTTTTAGTTATAAATATTAATTTAACAATTGATTTATGAGAGTGAGAAGATTGAGAAAAATAAGAGGAGCAAAAAAAAAGAAGAAAAAATAGTGAGATGAATTGATATGATATAAAATAAAAAATGTGGATATTTTGATATTTTATATAATTAATGTTGTCAGTTATTTATTGTAATTAATTTAACATATAATTAATATTTTATATTAATTTTAACATATTAATATTTTATATTAATTTAACATATGATATTAACATGTAATTAATTTAACATATAATTAGTGTTTGTCGGTTGATATTTTAATAATAAAAAATGAAAAAATATTATAATTTATTTAAAATATTCTAATTTAATAATTGTTGTAATTCTTTTAAGACGGATTGAGTATATGTTGCAATTCGTTTGTGTTTTCTTTCCTTATACAAAGGGAAAGGTGCTTAAGAGCAACTCCACCTATAAATTATGAATTAGGTTGTCATTAATATTTTCTTAATAGAGTAGAAATAACTAAATTTAGAGTAAATTTTCATTTTTAGTAAGAATTTTTTTCTCTTAAAATGTAGTTGCTTTGAAATTAGTCATTTCTGATCTTTATTCATCTTTTCAAATAATATTGAATGAAAATAATAAACAGAAAACTCTCCTAAGATACAACTTTTGTAAAATATTATCCAAAATATACAATCCAAAATAAAATCTCCGACACATACAATTTTATTGTTATTCACTTCTACGGCTCTCCTCTTCCTTCTCCCCCACCAATCCATCGCCTTCACATCACCATCCACATTCAATATCAAATTGAATCACTCATTTTATTGTTCCTCTTATTATTGGACCAATTAATTAATCATTGAAATCAACAAAACTCACACCACGAACCACTCAGAACAACAGCCGTCGTCGACCTCTCTCAATGGAATCCATCGATCATACTACTCTGACTCATAAACCCATAAATAAGTCGAAATCAATCGAGTAGACGTATCTTTGTTTGTTGTGTAGAGATTTACATTGTCTTATAGTTGAATTGAGTTTGAAATCATAAGACGCACTATTTCAATCCTTCAAACGCACCGTTTTAAACATAACGTCTAAAGGATTAAAATAGTACGTCAGTTTCATTCCTTATTTTTTAAAAATAAAAATTCATGCTTTTTTCTAATTTTTATGCATATCATGTTATAAAATTTTGTTTACATATTTGCATAATTTTTTCCAAAAAAAAAAAAAAAATAACAGGCTCACTGTTTTATTTAAATAGTATATCAGTGTTATGTAAACATTGCGTTTGAGTTTTTTGATCATGTAAAAAAATCAAAAAGTGTTTTTCTTTTATCCTTAATTTTTGTCATGTTGTTTTGCGACGTGGTTTCGTGTTTCCGTTTGAATTGACATCTATTTCTTTGTGATATTTCATCGAATATTGTGGAATGATTATGTGGGAATGCTTATGTATCGCGGTCCTAGTTTGTGTAAGTGTTTTGAGTGGGATTTGTGGTCACTCGACGAAGAAATATGGATTGTGTTTTCATTGATTATACAAATGAGGTTTTTTTTTTTTTTGGCATGGGTTTGAGACGAGGACGGAGAGTGCGCCAATGAAGAGCAGGTGAAGAAGAGAGTTGAAAAAACAGAAGGAAGTCGGTGATGAAGATGATGTATATTATAAAAATTATTTTTCCAATAATATAAGCATCTATACCCATGATTGTCATTTTGAGGTTATCATAGATTTTCATGTCATGTATTTTGAACAATCCAATCAAGTTTCAGCCGATAATTTGATTCAAAAGCACTAAAAAAAACACCTTTGGGTTTGATATAGACACATGATATGTAATTTGTTTACCAAATTTATCAAACAAAATGATGTTATCATTTTTTGACAACATGTTTATCAATATTGTGCACTTTGATTTTTTCATTTTCATTATCAAATTTACAAATGACAATTCATATAAAATGGGGTGCAGTTTCTATAACATGGGTTAAAACTGGTATTGACAAACTTCATGTCAAATTTGTGATCATTTTTAGCATTCTCCAAATTTAACATGTTAAAATCTTGTAAACAATTTTATGAGTGAAAAAAAATGCAATAAATTGAAAAATATTATTTTCTTTATTCCATAATTTTTAAAATGAATTGACTTGGTACTGAGATTTATGAGTGTGTTAAATTTTTATCAATTTATAAATTTACCCTTGTGAGATAATAGAGTGGACGGTGAGAAAAAAATACTATGATAATATGATGTGATATAAAATAAAAATGAAATTATAATTTTATTATTCGAACTTTTTCAAATGAGGAAAAATCACAAACATTTTGAGATACAAAAAGATGAAAAAATTATGAGAGGAATAGAGTATATATATTATCTTTGACATCCATATAGCTGATAATTAATCGGACCTGTAATATAGTTTCATTCGTTTGTAAGACTGACAAAAAAATAAAATAAAAAAATGATGCTCCATTTGAATTGTGATTTTTTTGTTTAAAAAAAATCACTTAAATATGGATTAGAAAAGTTGTGATTCTTAAATCGTTTGTGTTGAAAAAACAAATCTCATGTGCTTGGAGCATAAATTGGCGATAATAATTGGTGATGATAGTTAATCTGGTTTAACAAAGAAAAGCATGCCGAGTTACCATGGAAGACTCTTCCTAAGTGACATTTTAAGTCGAACTGAATCTGAATTGAAACTAGATTGCACTACTCTAGGTTACAATATCTTGATATCCATCATCGACTAATTCAAGCCGAAAACATCACCTGAAACTCGCAACAAAACAACGATCATAATCGAAAAAGGAAAGCACGAGACAGAGAAACTTCATCAAAACCTCAATCATTCATCATCACAATCAACCAAACCGTAATCAAAACCTTTAGGACACAATAGCAATCATACCAAACATTCTGAGATACAAAAAGATGAAAAAATTATGAGAGGAATAGAGTATATGTTATCTTTGACATCCATATAGCTATGATAATTAACCGGACCTGTAATATAGTTTCATTCGTTTGTAAGACTGACAAAAAAAAAAAAAAAAAAAAATGATGCTCCATTTGACTTGTGAGTTTTTTGTTTTAAAAAAAAATTCACTTAATTAATATAGATTAGAAAAGTTGGTATAAAAACCATGTATGGTCAAAAGTTACTTTTCGAGATTAAAACTAGTTTGATCCATAACATTGTTGAAGCGTTAATTACTAGAGTATAATTTTCTTTCAATTTGATACCCTTTGATTAAATTAGATTAGATCAAATAATTACTAGTAAAATAGAACCACTATGATATGCCATTATACTTGAGCATAGTTTTCAAAAAGGAGACCTTTTTTTATAAATTCAAAAAAGAGACCTAGTAATTTACTATCCGATCTTAGTCAATACCATGCAGAGTAATTATACATTGTAGGTCGATACCATCATGGATTTATTGACTTGATCATGCTCTTATTGCTTCCGGGTCCATAAAAACACCAACTTGTTAATGTACGTCGTCGAATTTATAGAACGTGTTAGTAATTCAACAAAAAAGTTGGTATGTTTATTTATAGCATAGAGCGTTGATAAGACTCATCAATCATGGATTAAAAAACAATGGTCATATTAACCTTTCGATGAAGGGGATGAATGAGGAAATTACTTGCGGTATTCGTGAAAAATTGAATAGTCAAGGCGATATATTTCCTCCGTTCCGCAAAATGCGAAACAATTTCTATATATTGAGGACATAATAAATCATATTTCCTTCGTCTCGTAAAAAATACAATATATATATATATATATATTTTTTTTGTATTATTTTATACGTATGATTATATGTCTTGTTTTCATATCAAATAACGTCTTATTGTCCCGTAACATATATTATGTTGAATTACGTAACTTATATAATTATTGATGTTTCATTACAAATTTATAAAAAATTACATTTGATTATCGTTACATGCGTGTCAAACTTTACATCAACATATATATCCTAAAAAAGTTGTATTCTTTGGACGACGAAGGGAATACATAATTAACTAAATCAAGAATTTCCTGACCATATATCGAATAATTCTAGCCTCCGTCTTCACCAACATTTGTATCATGCCAAACGATGAATGTTGAGAGATGCAGTAAGCTCCTGATGGTTGATGTCTCGAAAGATATCGAATTCTCGATTCTATGATTAAATGAACGGTTATTTATCATGAGCTAACCTTTCTTGATGGATACAATATGCAAAACTGATATTCATTCTGACACGTGATTAAATACAAGTATATATTTCAATCTCATTGAGCGGTGGTGAATTTGAGATTCGGATTCCTTACAAATATTCGTACCACAATACTATTCATTTTCAGATTCTTGAACAAGTTGAGAAAAGTGAATAGATGAGTCCAGGTCAAAAGTGAGACAAAAAAACTATAGACAAAGAATATACAGAGCTGTGACAACATCACATTGGCTTTGATCAAGTACAAGGAATCCACTAAAGATGTATAATCACCTAATCCCAATTAATCAATAGATGCATCGTGCTTGATTATTAATTTAATGGAGCCAAAGATTCAACATTAGATAATAATTAATAATGATTAATATAACTAGCTAGGAAGCTCTTCTAAGTAAAAAGCTAATCAAACACCTACCGATGACACTTTAAATTAATACCTCTATCAATAGAGTGACTTTGTCTCCATGTAACGTTGGTATAAAATTGTGAATTTTCATGATGAGTCATTGCATACATCACTTCAGTCTCCATTTACAAGAATCTTGGTGGGTTGGTGTACAATATTAAATGTACCTACTTGTACCTTCTATAAAAGACATGAGACATATGTCAATTACAAAACCAAATATTGAACTATTGATTTTTTTTTTCCTTTTCAAGAAGAAAAAAGGGCGAGGCTAGTGAAATGATATTATTTTTTGTTACATTCATGATAATCCATTCTCATCAATTTTTTGAAAATAAAGGTCCTTTTTTTCATATGGTATCTTGGATATAACAAAATAAGTCTTGAAAATATTAATCCTTAATAAGATTATAGTCAAGAATATTATAAACAAGAATTACTTTTTGTGTCTACAGTATTATTGAATTGATTAAACAATAAATATCTATGATTATATTATATGATAAAATTATAATTTGAACTAAGCCGGTCATACATTGATGCCATGGAGCATGTGAAAGTCACATGGGCTACGGCTTGAAGGAGATCTGTTCTTCTCAATGACTTCGTTTGTCTCGAAAATCATATACTCCTGTGTTGGGGTGGGGTTTTTCTTTCTAATGAAAGAAAGCTATGTTTGCTTGAGAAGTTGGAATTACCTTTTCTTTCACAAAATAAACTTGTAAGCTAATTCGATACAAACAAACTTTTACCATCACAGATTTTCAAATAAATGAAAGTGTTAGAGTGAAATTAGAGGCTCAATATTATTGGAATATGGGCTTCGTCATAACTAATGAGCCATTTAAGCCAAAGCCCAATTCATGTGCCACGTTCTCGTTTGTTTGGATCGCAGTTGCTCTCAAGTTTCTTGGATATATAGAATCAAAAAAAGATGGGGAATCCTTTCAAAAAAAAAAGGAAAAAAAGAAGAAAATATGGAGAATCCTTTCCTAAAAAAGAAAAAAGAAAAAGAAAGATGGAGAATGGCCATTGATGCGATTCATGTAACGTTTTTATTCACTACAAGGATACAACACATAGTATGGTAACAAACATTTCTTATAAACATTAATCTCAACTTTCTCCCTATATATACATTGATTTGAAAATATTCCCACATGTTACCTGAGATATCTACAATCAGGGAAGTTGAATTCATCCCCCTCAAGATGAATGTTTGTGAAACCGAGTAAAATGCCCTAGAACTTCAACATCAGTATAACAGTTTGGGAATCTCCTCTTCCCTCATTTCCAATCCAACAAATCTCAAATATCCTCCCTTGAAACCCAAGAAAAGCAGCATATCCCATGCCTATTTTCCCTCATTAATTGTTCCCATTTGTTTTGAGTGATCCAAAATGTTCATGACACTCCTCCATGCGTACCCGTCAACCCTCAAAATCCCATGTAAGTCACTCAAATGTATGATCTTTGATCGATTTGATCTTCTGGGTATGTGCCAAGATTTGTTTTTGATCGTGCCCATGTTGTCAAAATGATGTTTTTATTGTTGTTGTTGATCCCATAACTATTTTTTTGATGTTTATAAATTTGCATTTGCCAAATTGCCCTTTTGATGAGACTGTATACATCTTGTTTTCTTCTATATTTAACAGAATTATTTGGATTGTTAGATGATGATTTTGTGTATGGTGGTGTTGGGTGGGTGTGATTCAAGGTTAAGACCCATAGTCCGAGGAATTACTCTGTTACGCCGAATGTCGGATCATCGGCCCTGCAGCAAAGGCCTTTATCGTCGGTTTAGGTGGCCACCCTCTACATTTATGTTCAAAATGGTAAATCTCTCTTGTTGCTTGATTGTAACTGCTTTGATGGAAAGAGTTTGCACAATGATAAAGCAAAGATGGGAAACACAGGTCTGGATGAACCTCAATCGCAGGCCAGTGATGTAATAATCCCTTGGCTGCCCAATGTCCATCCAAAATCCCAGTAGCACCATAGCATACAGTTTTTTGTCGGCTGCAATTTGCGGGAAAATTTCCTTCTCGATTGAGGTTGGCCTCAGTTCAATTCGATCAATAACTGATGGGTTCAGCAGGTATATGCCAGCATTGATCTTGTTGCCAACAAAACGTTTAGGTTTTTCCACAAACCTTTCAACCTGACCTGTCGATTCTTCCATGACCACCACTCCCATCTATACGAAACTGCTACAAGAACTGAAAGGAAAGCATGTGGAAGATGAAAATATGGAAAATTTACCTTCGTAACGATAATAGAAGCCTCGCCTCCATGGCTTTTAATTAGTTTAAAATACAATCGTTAACTTTTTTCATAACTATTATTATAAATTATAATTTTTAATATTATTTAATATAAATTCAATATGTATATAAATTTTTGATATGGATCAAAATGTTGTAATTTTTACAAAATGAAAGAAAATATTAAATGTACCACCTATTTGTACCTCCTATAAAAGACATGAAACATATGTCATAATACCAAGCATTGAACTATTGCCATTTTTGTTTTTGGTTTTTTTTCCCCTTTTTCAAATAGGAAAAAAAGTGTGGTTATAGTCAAGAAAACTCCCCCGTCTCAAAAAGGTTATATTTTTGTTCACGTAAAGAAAAAAGGTGATGATAATACGAATGATCCCTGCGATTTACAAACGATATTTTTTATAAATTTTGTATCAAAACATAGTATATATCACGAACTATTATCCTGAACTAAAATAATATTCGTATCATACCATTCATTAATAAAAAATAACGTATCGAAATGCGAGATGAATAGTACAATTATGGGATGGAGGGAGTATTTCCTCCGTACCAAAATAAGTGCATTGACACGCAATTCAAAATCTTTTTTTAAGACGATCAAATTTTATTTTTTATAAAAATATTGTGAAATAATAATGATAGATTAAGTTATGAAATTTTAAATATGTGCAAAAAATAAAATTCCTCAAATTATTAAGTACAAGGATGAAACGCCTTAAAATATATACCGTTCGTAATTTTTTATTTATTTTTTATTTTTTTTATTTTTTGTGTTGGAGGGAGTATAAAGCAAGAATTGCTTTTTGTGTCTGCAATATCGTAGAACGATTATACACTGGAGTATTTTTTATTTATTTTTTACTATCATATGGTATCTTGAAATTATAATGAGCGTGATTGGTGGTAAGAGTTTGGACTAAGTGGGTCATACATTGATGCCATGGGGCATCTAAAGGTTCAAGACTTGAAAGAGATATGTTCTTCTGTGACTTCGTTTGTCTCGAAAATCATAGATCTTTATGTTAGGGTTTTTCAAACCGCTCAGTTATTGTAACGAAAGAAAGCTAATGTGCTTGGAAAGTTGGATTACTTTTCTTTCACAAAAGAAACTTGTAAGATAATTTGATACAAATTTAAAAGACTCTTACTATCATAAATTTTCAAATAAGAAAAAAGAGAGTTTGTCTCGAAAAACATAGATCTTTATTTAAGTTAAGGTTTTTCAAATTCCTCCGTTGTTGTAATGAAAGAAAGCTAATGTGCTTGGGAAGTTGGATTTCTTTTCTTTCACAAAAGAAACTTGTAAGATAATTTGATACAATTTAAAGAGACTCTTACGATCTTCTAAAAGTTCAAATAAGAAAAAATAAATTTGTTGCTAACATATAAGTGATGTATTGTTACGACATATTTAACGATGATTTTTTATTATTATTTTTATTTTTGATATTCTCTAATCATTTAATCTTTATATACTTTATTTATTTTTAATAATAAATAATGTTATCATCATATTTTCTAAATCCTTCGAACAAATTCGAGATTAGAGCATCAATATCATTGGAATATGGGCTTCACTGTAACTGATGGGCCATTTAGGCAAAAGCTCAATAACAATCCATGGGCCACACATTTTCTTTTGTATGGATCTTAGTTGCTCTCTCCAAGTTTCCTATACTTGGTACAATACTCGTCAATATCCGAAAATCAATTTTTCCTGGATATATAGAATCGACAAAACATGGAGAATAACCATCCATGCGAGTCATGCAACGCTTTTATTCAGTACAATGATACGACATATAGTATTGTTACATACATTTCTTATAAAAATTAATCTGAACTTCTACCCCATACATTGATATGGAAAATATTCTCATATCCTACCTTGAGATATACACAGTCAGTGAAGTTGAATTGAGCCCCCTCAAGATGAACATTTGCGCAACCGAGTAAAATGCCCTAAAATTTCAACAGCAAAATATCAGTTTGCGAATCTCCTGTTCCGTCATTTCTAATCCAACAAATCTCGATAATCCTGCCTTGAAACCCAAGAAAAGCAGCAAATCCCATTCCCTCATTAATTGTTCCCATTTTTCCCATTTTGTGTGATCCAACATGTTCATGACACTCCTCCATGTCTACCCTTCCACTCTCAAAATCCCTAGTAAGTCACCTTAATTTATTATCCTTGATCGATTTGATCTTCTGGGTCTGTCTCAAGATTTGATTTTGGTCGTGCCCATGTTGTCAAAATGATGTTTTTGATTCTGTTGTTGTTGTTGTTGTTGTTGTGTGAAAAGTTCAATTGAATAAGGTGGCAACGAGTTCGATTCGATTGGCGAATGTATCTGATCAACATGTTGCTTTCAAGGTATATATACACTCTGTGCTGTTTTTTTCTAATGTATGTGTGCATTTTGGGGATTGCCCTTTCTAATGTATATACATCTCGTCTTCTCGTCTTCCCCTGTACTTTAACGGAATTATTTGGATTGTTTGATGATGTTTTTGTGTGTTGTGGTGTTGGGTGGGTGTGATTCAAGGTTAAGACCAATAGTCCGAGGAATTACTCTGTTATGCCAAATGTCGGGATCATCGGCCCTGGCTCTACCTGTGTCGTTCATGGTAACTGTCTCTGCCTCATTGTGGCTGGCTTTCTCTGCATTATTGAAACATGATGTCTCGTTTGAGTGTATAATCCTTGATTTGGCTCTCGGGACAACATTGGTCCATTAGTTAGAGTCTCCGACATGGGTGACTTGATCATGAGTTTGAGTTGCAATAGAACCTGTCTTTGACTTAGCATGGTGAGATTGTGTACAGAATTCCCACTTTCACAACTAGTTTATCGGTCATTTTGTCGTGCAACTCATAGCAAATTGACAATAAGTGTAGTAACCAAAATTTTATATGCACTTGTAATGTGCCATCTACCCAATGTGGGTTTTATATTTTCCAACTTTTTTTTTCGTTTATGTTTTTTTTAGACTTGAAACATGGAAATATAATTGGTTGTTACAAATTGTGTATGTGGTCCTTTTGTGCCTGCAAGTATGATATTGATAGTTGGGTCTATTGGACTACATTATCTTAAGTTTCCAACTCGAAATCAATTGTTAATAAAGGGTCCTCCGGATTTTCATGGGCCGCCGAGGGCGCACCGGACACCACGAGACGTGCGGTGCTCTTCCAGTCGCTGGACCCTACCTCCGACTGAACCGTTTCCAGGGTGGGCAGGTTGTTAAACAGAAAAGATAACTCTTCCCGAGGCCACGTCCCGGTTTAGGAATTTTAACTCGATTCCCTTTCGAGGATTGCGCTTTACACGCTATCGGACGGGCTTCCCCCGCCTCTTAGGATCGACTAATCCATGTCGTAATCTGAAATCATATTCGCATTGTTTATGAGCTCTTTCTATCCAATGCCAATGAGGGTTTTGTATTCTCAACAGTGCTGAGCAGAAGCTTTTGTCACTGTGTACAAAATGCATGACTCGTTGCATTATGAATTAGGATCTCCTTCAGGAGATCAATAACATCACCATACACGGTTTGGTGGTTTCTGTTGTGATCTGTGACGTATGAACTTGATCAAAATTATTTTATATCATCGAACATTATAATGAACTCTGGTTTCCTTCTTAGTTGTCAGGCGAGCTGAAACAAAAGCCCTAATACGCAGCTCCAGGAAAGAGAAGTTTCTGGTCCAAAGTATCATAACAGAACCCGGCATGACTACCGCGCAGTTAACATCTGAAATGGTATGAGGAAACTCCGTGTATGCCAACTTAGAAGCTCCATGGATAATTAGCACTCATCAATTAGTAGCTTATGCTTGAGGTTTTATCTAATCTGTTGATTGATCCTAAACAAAATATGTTATATTGTGATTAGTTCAGCAGAGTTGCGGGGAATGATGTTGATGAGCACAAGCTAACAGTAGTCCTTGTGTCTGCTAATCCACCGTCTCCTATCCCTGAAGGGCCCGAAGATTCATCTTCGTCTGATCAATCTGATCTTGAGTATGATGTTCGTGAGAACAAATGGGTGATCCTTACGAAAGATGTATGTGTCGCGTTTCTTCTCGGTCCTCTTTTGCAGTTAAAGTTACAGAAAGTTATGGTCTCTATTTGCATAATTTTAGTAAAAGTGTATCTGACGGGTGCTCTGTTTTACAAATCGCAGACCCCTAAAGCAGCAGCGGTGAGTGAGGACAAGATGATGCCAGTGGTAAGTTTTTTTTTTTTTGACACGTTGCTTGAACTAACCGGGTCTGTATTGATCGGTGATGTCCCAAGGAGTAAAGTGTTGAAGTAATTTTCTTCTCTATTCTTTAGATCCTAGAACGAAAACAAGCTTTTTACGAGTGAACTGTAGCATTCGAATTCCTTCTGAAACAGTTCGGGCTTTTACAGGCCTAACATCTCTTTCCACGTTAAATTTGTACAAAACTTATACAAAACCCTTACGTCTATCAGGAGTTCTTTTCTACAGTTCTTGGATACCATAATTGATTTTACCAACTCACAGGCTCAAAGCTGTGGTAAACATGATTGGTGATGCAACCATGATCTGGTGTTGGGATCAATGAGTGCCGAAAGATGAAAAATGTAGAACAATTAGGGAACACCTCTCTTCTCATAAGTTGATCCTGAATCCCTGATGGACCCTTAGAAACCATTATTAAACTCACGACCCTTAAAGATAGTTTGAGCTTTTGGAGTGATTTATGATCCTTACGCGAATTGTAGATGCTTTTCTGGCATGATTTGTTTGAGTAACAATCATAATCTGCAGCATAGCAAAGATGTATGCCAGCGGGTTGGTTAGGGTCGTGATTGCTGATAGTCAAATAATCTGTAATCGGTTGTTTGGATTGGAATATGATAAGCAGCCAGATGACCCGCTAGGACATGGGATCAGTGTATACAATTACATGAAACCGGGTTAAACTGTAAAATATTCAATCAAGGATAATGATGCTTTGGTCAAGCAAGCTACTTTATCTCGATTGGTTTTTTCAGTATTTTTCTTGTTTTTCTATGCCTTATTAATGGAGGATTACATATATTGTTTTTTTTTTTTTAAATTGGCAGGACTGGACAGCTATATCGAAGTTAATTGAAGAAAGGACCGAAGCAATGCTAGAAAACCAGAAGCTGAATATTGAACTGGTACGCTCCGTATCTCCTGACCAATGGTTCTATTTACAATAGATCATTTGAAATAGAATGCTATTCACTTTACCCTTTTCTTCCATGGGGACATTGGATTGATTTATCATTGTTCGGTTATTTTGCGAGTCTTTTTCACATAGTTAAAAACACAAAATGAGATCAGGAATCTTTTGCAAACAGTTGCAGTCAAAACATGTTACGCTGCGTGTTAGGCATCAATAGTCTGTTTCTTTGCTTGATATGCGCTTATGTGCTATCACTATATCATTAGAGATTGTTGTCATTAAAGATTCCGCCGACGCTTGATGTTTTTGGACTAAGAGCTTTCCTTGCATCCCCATATTTTTGGTCTGTTCGCATGATGTAGCTTTTCACCTGCTTTATCTAAATATCGATGCAACTCACAGTTTCATGCACTTAATTTTATCGGTCCCATTTTATCAACAATGCTATTCACTCCCATTAGCCACTTATCGTGCTAACGAGCTGTATTGTTATGATTTTGAATTGCCAGGACATTCTGCAGCAACAAATCTGTAAAGGCGGAGAAGGTGTTTCCATCTTGTGGATGTTGGTCAGTGTTTTGATCGGTTTTTTGGTGGGACATATACTATTATGAAGCTGTTGGGTTCTTTGTTTTCGTTGCTTCCTCGACAGGACGTGTTATACCAGTGCCAATTATTTAGAAATATCTCATATGTACAGATTTACTGTTAGTTTTAGATGCATCTCCTTCATCACTTAGTCACTTATAGCGATATTTTCCTCGGAAACTGTCTTTTCTCAGGTCAAGTAGTAGATATTGTATATAAATCTCATTCCCAACTTTACATTAGGCCACAGTTTCGCTGGGTTTGATCATAGTAGTGGATTGTTTAATTGAAGTATTTATTTTCATATGCTTGTTTGCGCTGCAGAAGCTCCTATTTCTGTACTACCATTGCATCAGAATAATCTGTTTTTCCAACTTTTTCCTTTTAATCTAGGAAAAAAATAGAAGAAATGAATGTCAAGATGCACTTACAAGTTATACATTTTTCTGATGTTTTCATATTTTTGGGTTTGATTCCATATAATCACATATTGTAGAATAGAAGCGTATGATAAGAAAATTACTGCTTCTTTTCGAGCCCTAAACGGTAACTATTGCTACCCAGCAAGCAACTAAAGCATTCAAGATCAACGAGGCTGAACTGCCCAACGATGAAACCAGCAGCAAATTATACCGTTTTTAGCTGTTTTGGTTATGAAAGTATGAGTAGAATGCGAGGAAAGGGCGAGAGACACGCAAGATAACTGGCATTGATCCATCATTTCTTTCCGATTATGAACATGTGAGGTATATAATGTACAAATCTTTCGACAGATGCAATTTTCCCCAAGATAAGGTCAAAACTGATGGTCTGGCATGTTCTTTGGAGTCCATATACCCTGTGTGCTTGGGCCACTTGGTTATTGTTGTAGATTATGAGATAGTTCTTAATTAAGTTCAGGTTCCCATGAGGACGGCTCAATGCCGTAAATTTATCAGCTGTTCTGTTGCTAAAACGTGGACGATAATAATTCTATTCAATGAACACGGGAAAAGTTTTCATGAACTTCTTTCGTCCCATATTAATCGTAACTTTTTAACATAAAAAAAAAACAAAATCAATCTCATATGCCGCGTTACATCCAATAACTTCTCTCTCAGCAGTTACAATAAATTCCACCATCACAAAAAAGATATTCATCCATCACCAAAATCTACGCAAATTCAATATTTGCATAAATTAGCATGCCGGGGTCAAATCATATGCGTGTTATTCATGTGTTATTTATGATAAAATAAGAGAACAGTGAAAATAGGAGTATTTACTATTGCAACTAAATAATCAACTACAGTAATCAGCTTTGCTCACTATACCAATTTGACTGTATGCTGTATCCATTCATGTTCCTGAGCAAATCATAATGTCCATCCCCTCTTACCATTCACTGAATGTAGATTAACAAACTATAGTTAATAATGAAATCCAAAAGGCTTTTTAGTGGACTATAAATACAGTATGTAACAAGATATGGCATCGTCTCAAGTTTAGCAGCGCCTAACAGGAGTAGAATGATATCGTTTTCAATATTGTCGAAAATGGGAAAGTATGACATCTATGTTCAGGGGGTTCGCCTGAAGGTCGATGTAGCAGACAATAAAGAAGTCATAGACAAGTTTCTTGCTAGTGTTTGTCATCCCTACATTGTAACGCTGAATAAGATGCGACTGGTTGGCATTGACGTGAAGACAAGCTCTTTTGTATGGCGAGGCCTGTTAATCTTTAGTTTTGGTACAAGCTGCCTGATAGTCCAGTTGAATTATCTTGATATAATCCCGGATTCTATAAAAAAAAACCTACTGGTGAGAACTGAATTGTGCTTTTTGGGTGTTAACATGGAGCAGAAGCTTCGAAATATCTTTTTATTGATATCTTGCAAAACAGCGGTAGAGTTGAACCACTTTGCTGCTCGCGTGAAAAAGAAGCCAAGTCTCCATGTAAGCGACCTATCTGTTCTTGCGAGTGAAGTTGTGGTATCTTATGAAGCCCCGAGAACAAATGGGATCCACTGGGATGGCAGAATATTTTCAGAGGAGCAAGTCAAGGCTGCAGAAACCGAGGCTTATTTGTGCTACAAGATTGGAGAGAAGCTTTGTAAGCCGTAATCTTTGACAATTAAGAAAAGAAGATCACGTCTGTAAAAGGATGCCCGCACACCAAAAAGCACGCTTGCACTGTTCATGTGCATGCCCGTACGGTAGATAACCGTCCCACGCTTAGTTGTTTTTGTTAGGTGATGCACACCTGATTTCTGTCTTTAAATAACGTAGCATGAATGTGTAGCTTCGTTGCTAAGAGCTCAGGGATAGAGCTGAAGACAGAAATCAATAAAAGAAAAAAAAAAACGGTAGGACCTCCCTTTTCCCACCACTCTTGTCTCACCGTCTCACCACGCACCACCCCCGATCCAAACCAATAAGCTTTTCGGGTGTCTTCCTCAGACTGTGACTAGGGATTACGCTGTTTATCATGATCGGTTGGTGAATCAGTTTCTGCTAATCAGTTTTGAATGTTATCTTGCTTTTATGTTCTGTAAGATGTAGTAAGCCGAACATAGTTATTCCTGAGTTCTGCTTTTTATGGCAGGAGAGAGCTGTGGCTTATTCGCTGAAGTTATGACAACCCTGTTTTTGTTTCTCCTTTCTATTTCGGAGGAGTTCATTTGTTGATATACATTGCCATCGAGTCGATGAACATGATGATAAATGATCGGTCATTTGATAATACTCCAGATGCACAGTACAAAGGCCTCTAGTTGCCATTAGAAAGCATCCTGCATTCGGGTAATCCACTTAAATCACTTGCATAGTCACCCAGACGAGACATCTTAGTATCAGATCTCACCCATTGAAAACCTATTCATCTGGGAAAATATAAGTTTCTATAGTAGATGGCAACTCGGCAAAGATGTTTACATCTTAGCTATACCAAATAACATGGAATCCTTTGCGAGATCATGAATAATAAGGATAGTTCATAATCAAATGCAATAAAATAAGGATTGTTAACATTTCTCATATTGAAAATTATATGTTCCTTTTAAATTTTTAGTCATATTCTTCTTTATTTGGGATCTTTCGGAAAAAAAAAAACTTAGAAAAAACCATCAAAGTTCAAAAAGATAAAGACGTAACTCGTAAGTAATCTTATCAACGATGAAATAATTGGGATTGGAAGAAACGTTGTTTATCACACTTGCAAATGGGTCTGTTGGGCTGTGTTTTTGGGTTGTTAGAGGGGAGGTGAGGAGAGAAGAGGTGAGGGACAAGGAGGAAAGTGGAAAGAATGGATAATAAACTTACATCAAACACACAAACACATTTTATCCTTTTCACCTCATTTTCTTCCCAAATTCCTCTCTCTCGTTAAAAAATTTACCAACAACTCAAATCATTAAAACCTTTTTTTTAAAAAAAAATAAAAATTCCCCTTCCCTCTTATTTTTTGCTCACACACCTCGGGGAATATTTACCTGTTACCACCACGATAAACACAGAATTCTGAATCAGCTTCGCACCAGTGTGAGAGTCCCAAAATTTTGCAGAGTTCATCGCTCATCGGCGTAGTGATCTCCGTCGGCGGCCGGCGATCGATTCCTCATCGACGAGATATCGATGAAATCGATGCTCCACACGGTCAAATTCATCTAGGTCAGTGACAGAATTCATCAGCCACTGGTGAGTCAATCTATTTTAGTCGTTCAAATCATTCTATTCCGATCTCACAAATCTCGAAGTTTAGATCTACATTTCATATTGTTAGGGTCTCATTTTCGATCCTTGAATCTCGAATTCAAGCTAGTTGCAAACAATGATCATTTCTCGAAAATCAACTCAATAACAGCATTTTGATCGCAGATCACATGACGATCGATTTAGGAGCATTTTCCGACGAGAACTTCGACGCAGTAAAATGGATGAACAGCGCGTGCCAGTCGTGGCACCCGCAGGATCCGGTGGAGAAGCACTTGGTGGAGTGGGAGATGAAGCTGCAGATGATGTCCGAGCAGATCTCGGCTTCTCTCGAGGAGCAGAGCGCCGGTGCTCTTCTTCGTGTGCCTCTCGCTACGCGTGATGTCATTCGGCTGAGGGACGATGCTGTGTCGTTGAGAACCTCGGTTTCTGCTATATTGCATAAGCTCAAGAAGGCAGTCAATCAATCTATGCTAATTTTGATTTCTTGACTCCGGTTTTGATTATCGATTATGCAATTAAATTAAATTTTGGTCTGTTGTTAGGCAGAAGGTTCGGCAGCTGGGTCACTAGAAGCCCTTGCTAAAGTCGATAGCGTAATGCATAGAATGGAAGCTGCATACGAGACACTACAGGTGCGCATCAATGACTTGCATGAATGTAGAATTTTGTTTGTTGGCGGTAGAAAGAGCTCACTTTGTAACAACCAAATAACTCCACTGTGAATTGCAACAGGATGCTGCTGGACTGACTCAGTTAAGTTCTACTGTTGAAGATGTCTTTGCCAGTGGCGATCTTCCGCATGCTGCTGAAACCTTGGCTAATATGAGGCATTGTTTGGCAGCTGTTGGAGAGGTAGTTATCATCTTATTCACCATTATGTTGAGCTGTTTATTCACCCGAAGTTAATTTTGTTTTGTCCCAGGTTGCTGAATTTGCTAATGTAAGGAAGCAGCTTGAAGTTTTGGAGGATAGGCTGGATGCAATGGTCCAGCCTCGTCTAACTGATGCTTTATCTACCCGCAAGGTTGCTATTCATTCAATATATTAGTTATTGCTTTATGCTTTCAGCATATTTTTATTGTTTCCAATCACTTGACTGTGGACACATCAAATTAATGAACTATTCTTCGGATAAATATTAAATACTTAGGCGGATGTTGCTCAAGATCTGCGGGGTATTCTTATCCGCATTGGTAGATTCAAGTCACTGGAAGTACAATATACCAAGGTTCACCTGAAGCCAATAAAGAAAATGTGGGTTGAATTCGAGTCTAAGCAAAGAGCGAACAAGGTTTCCTTTGATGTTAAGAAGGGAGAAAGACTTGCGAGTGGTGATGAGTTCCCAAGTAGTGCTCCCATGGTGTCATTCTCCAGTTGGTTGCCAACCTTCTATGATGGATTGTTTCTGTACCTTGAACAGGAATGGAAATGGTATGTCTTACTCTCTACTTCCTGATGGACTTTAACTTCATAACTGTATTGAATACTTCTGTTTTCCAAACCAACCATACAGTACACCGTAGACAGCCTATATAGTAAGGATGTGTGTGGCTTAGTGTTGTATTCGAAGGTCAAATCAGCGAGAGAAGGAAATTGTCAGCATTGATTTTACATGACTTGCCAGATCATAGCGTTTCACTTTAGCAGGCTATTCTTTATGGATAAGTTTCGATCCTTCGAATAACTTGCTTTGGAAAGACAAGAATCTCCTTCCCTCCTGAGGACATTCTCATCTATTATTCAAAAACTGAGTGAAAAACATCAGCTTTAAAGGTGGCATTCCTGTGGATAAATGCATTCGGTTTGGTTATTTACTTGTATGTTAAGCAATGGAATCATGGATCATAGTCACTATACAGGTAGTAATCCAGGGACCGAAACGGTCATGCCTCACTGGTGTCGTGTGCTATTTATTCAGTAAAAAGATTATCACATCCATGATTAAACTTTATCTTATTGCCTATGTTCGGTTTGCAGCTTAAGGTTTAAACTAACAGAGCAATTTGATTTCATCGACTTAAGTCATTGGAATTAAAGATCTTACGTAATTCTTGGCTGTATACAGGTGTGTGATTTCTTTTCCAAATGATTATAGAAGTCTCGTTCCAAAACTGCTTATTGAGACAACATCAGCAATCAGTGGGAGTTTTGTTTCCCGTGTCAACCTGGCTACAGGTGATGCCGTTCCTGCAACAAAAGCTTTGTCTAAAGGTGACCTTCTGAATATAAGTTACTCCTCCTTGTTAAAAGATAATGCATGGACAACCACATTTTTTGTTGCCTTATCCTGAACAGGCTGTACTTGATCCCGTGAATACAAGCATTTTACATTTCTTTAAGCGTTGATATTCATATTTTTCTAGGTGCTAAAAATTTGACTGATAGCAGATGGACCTGAAACTTTTCAGACCGTTTGCTAGCCATATTGCTAGCTGTCTCCATTCATTTCGTTTTTTCAACTAGCTCACATCCTACGTTATTCTTCATGGTCTGGATTTGTGTATGTATAGGGTAAAGTCTCTTTTTCATCCACAGGCATATTGGACATCTTATCAGGGGATATGCCCAAGGGTGTAAACATTGACGCAAAGCATCTTGAAGCATTGATTGAACTGCACAATACAACTAATACTTTCGCAAGAAACATACAACATTTGTTTTCAGAATCTGACCTTAAGGTTCTGTCAGACACGCTGAAGTCGGTGTATTCTCCTTACGAGACATTTAAACAGAGGTGAAAAATCCTTCACTGGATGATGTATGACACCCCTTTGTTGTATATTAGCTGCTATCAAATTTATTACAAAGATACATACAAGTGTTCTTTTTCTTTGATGGTTTACATGGGATAGGAAAGTAGGTAAGTGCCCTTAGTTTTTTAGGTTGACTTCAGCCCCTGAAATGGTGCTCCTGATCAAACCTCCTGCTTCATACAACTGTGGGTGAGGGTCACACTGCTCTATCACCGTATGCGGTTGTTTGCATCTAATGAGAGGGGGGGGGGGGGGTTATTTTTTTTGTAAGTATCATGCAAGGATTGAGGTTGTCTATTATGCAACTCCTTGGTAGAGAGTGGGTGGGTCTTAGGGGATTGTGTCCATGTTACTTCCGTAGTTTTGTTTGTGTGTAGATGCTTGCGTGGGGCATTTGCTTTTATCACCATGTATATCGCAGGTATGGACAAATGGAGCGTGCAATCCTTTCTTTCGATATTGGTAAATTAGATCTCAGAGGGGCTGTTTCTCATGGAATAGGAGCACAGGGGATAGAACTTAGTGAGACTGTTCGAAGGATGGAGGAATCAATTCCCCATGTCATGATATTTCTTGAAGCTGCAGTTGAGAGGTGCATAAACCTTACTGGTGGTTCCGAGGCGGACGAGTTGATCCTTGTCATTGATGACATAATGTTACAGTACATTTCCTCTCTTCAAGAAACGCTTAAATCCTTGAGAGTTGTATGCGGAGTAGATAATGTGGCTGATGGTTCTGGATCCAAGAAGGAAGCAGGATTGGATAAAAAGGAAGGATCTCATCATCCTTGCAAGGTAGACTTGATTTCAAATGATGAAGAGTGGTCTATCGTGCAGAGTGCATTGCAGATCCTCACTGTTGCGGATCGTTTAACCAGCAGATCTTCGGTATTTGAAGCCTCCTTGAGGGCCACTGTTGCTAGATTGAGCACGAGTCTCTCTCTGTCGGTGTTTGGTTCACACCTGGATCAGAATCAGTTGCATGCCACTAGTGATGATGCAAGTGGTGAATTGACTTCAGTCGGAAGGTCTGCTTTAGATATGGCAACCTTACGGCTGGTTGATGCTCCTGACAAGGCTCGAAAGTTGTTCAACTTGCTTGAACAGGTTTCTGCTTCTTACATTTTATCTTCAGTGCCTTGTGTTTGAAATCCATGCTTCAAATGCCTGAAAGTCGCGTGATGGTCATTTTCATGAGATTTTAGTGCACTTACATGAGCATTTATAATTCATGAGAGTTCATATACATTTTAATGAGGCGGCTTGCTAAAAGTTCATTTTGATGTTGAGTTTCCTGTACCCTCATTTCCTCCTCCATGTAGTGGTTGTTGAGATCTGTTGTGAATGATGATATTCTCCACCTGGAAGTTTCCTTTTTCTTCCATTGATGAGCATCTTTTGATTGTTTGTCATGCAGTCCAAAGATCCTCGGTTTCATGCACTTCCAGTTGCATCTCAGAGAGTTGCTGCATTTGCAGAAACCGTGAATCAACTGGTATATGATGTTCTGATATCGAAAGTACGGCAACGCCTCAGTGATGTATCCAGCATGCCAATATGGTCGTCCGTGGAGGAACCAAGTGCTCATCCTCTGCCAAGTTTTAGTGCATACCCTCAACCCTATGTCACCGGTGTTGGAGAATACCTTCTCACACTGCCTCAACAACTGGAGCCCCTCGCTGAAGGTATCTCTGGAGATGACACAAATGCAGAAGAAGCCCAATACTTTGCAACCGAATGGATGTTCAAGGTATCGTATTGTTCTTTCCTGATATCTTCTATATGCGTTTATTTGAAAAGTTGTGGTCTGGGAAGAGAACACAGAAGAAGCCCAATACACCACAAATTGCATTTCCGTTAACGATCTGCTTAGGATTATACTACTATTGTGTGGTCAGGGTTGATTTTTGATTCGCTTCTAGTGACATCTTGAAATTATTATTTGCTGGAGATCAGTCTCCAAATACTCACCTTACCCGACATCTGCAGCAGCCAAGATTTCTGCTTCTGCTGCTACCCCAGTCACATCTCTAAAAAGAAGAAAGAACGAAATGGTCATACACAGCCATTTTCTTCTTACCGTATGGTGGCTGGCATCAGTTTAATAATATTAGCCTCTTTGGTATATCCATGATGAAACAGTGACGTTTTTATTCATAATTAGTACTTGTAACTTATGTAGCTGTTCACAAGTCCTGATATTTGGGCAACTGACTACTCCTTTCTCTTTGGCTAAAGGTTGCAGAGGGTGCGACTGCGATTTACACTGAGCAACTAAGAGGCATCCAACACATAACTGATCGTGGGGCACAACAGTTGGCTGTGGACATTGAGTACCTGAGTAATGTTCTGTCAGCGCTGTCAATGCCTATCCCTCCTGCTCTTTCCAATTTCCAGACGTGCCTCTCGACTCCCAGAGACCAGTTGAGAGATCTTGTTAGGTCAGGTGGAAACGAGCTAGATCTTCCTTCCGCCAATCTGGTGTGCAAGATGAGACGCGTTAGTTTGGAACCCTGATTTTTGGTGGACAAATCTGCGAATCTTTTCTTTGTTATACTTCTTCTCAGGCTCGGGTGAGGCCTTCATTCAGTAGTAACTAAGATTCTATAGTTCTTATGTACGCATTACGAAACAGCATGACTTGGGATTTTGCATCATCCCAGTGTAACGTTATTCTGTGGGAGAAGGAAAGTCATGTTAACAATAGTTGGAATTCTCCATTGCATTATAGTGAACAGTATTCAGCAGTGGAAATATGGAGATTTGTGACATTGTCATGGCTAAATCATGAGATTTATATTCAGCAGTGTGATCCTTCTTTCTGTTGCACCTCAGTGCTTGGGTTCGATCCTGCCGGGGATGACGCATTGTCAACCTGTGCTTTATATTCGTCGAATAACGCTTAGCCGTTGGTACAATCGGACACTGGAACAGATTGACCGTCACAGTTCAGTGGAGTACTTACTATTGATGAACAATACAATTGGCATAACCCATCCGGCTCAAAGAAATGTAGCATCAAAGAGCACGAAGTTTCACTAAAATAGCTTTATCAACACCTTGGTCTTGGAAGAAGTACTTCCAATCAAGAAGTGAAATCAAGCATACAAAAGTTGCTGCCAATCCAGTGAGGATAATCAACGATCTCACGAGTCCTGCAACAAAAACGGCATTGATCTTTTTTCTTTTTTTTTTTGGAAATCGTCCAATAGGACTCTATGCTTCATTGTCATGTCATAGATACAAACATTCAATACAGAGTTGGGAAAACTATAGTTCCAAGCCCTGTTAACATGACACTCTGAGACAAAATTCGATATCACATTTGCAACAGAATTAGCCTCACGAGGTACCCACGAGCATATAAAGCTTGTACGAATAATCTAGACATACATCCACCAAGAATCAATACCACACGCGCTATAGTTCCAAGAACGGCATTGATCTTCTTGCTCCAACTATCTACCAACTGCCAATACAGTAAGCTTGTACGAATAATCTTGACATACATCCACCAAGAATCAAGATGACACCCTCCAACACAACCAGAGCGCACCTGCAGCGGTAGAGTTTATTCCGCCCTTCAAAAGGATCCCCGCCTTGTTACATCGAAGCAATGTAAGCATGAAGATCCTCAAGAAGCAAGGTCACATTTTTGCAGCAATAAAATTTCTCATATGCAGTCCTGGATTGACAGCCCCATAAGACGCAAACCATTCGTTCTAATTCTCTATGGAGCAACTGCACAACAGTACTAGGAATGAGCTGCAACAATTCTATTCCCCTTGCTATCAAATGCACCAATGTCACTTCTGGCAAAAACTGCAAGGCGAGAGAGCTGGACTGACCACAAAATAACTCAACTTTGACTACATCGCCAGAACTGAATCAGGAAGAACATGAAGCCATGCAATTAGAGAATCAACATTCACATTTGCCTTCATCCTCTTCAGCCCCTAATACTTCAGCTGCAGGTTTCCTCCGTTGAAAGATGATAGAGAAATAACCGTAACATTACATATATCATTCGTCCATATCTTAGAAAGACTTTCACATTTCACAACCATAGATTCTAACCGACTACCTCATTTTTTGTACAATCATGCCGTCTGAATCTGCTAATAACTTCGTCATTCAACTAGTGTTCAGTTTCTGCAAGATACCTAGCAATGAACACCATCAGCGAGCATTAAGAAAAAGGTAACTTTAAATTACCTCCACATAAGCAGATGCCACCCTCAACGCATTTTATATTGGCAATACCTCCAGAATACCTAGATATAACAACTTTCACATCGCAATTCGAGCTTCATGCGTTTTGAAAAACGTTAGGCTAAAACTGATATATGAAGGTACCTCAGCAGAACGTCACAAGATAGCTTGCATGCGGTCACCCTACTGACATTAGAAGATGTTCGAGTTATATGGATTTCCCCTCTGGATAGCATAATCTCTACCCAACATATGACAAAATACAAGTAATATTCAACATATGAAAGTAACACATGGTCGAGTGAGCAAAACACGAGAGAAAAGGAACCAAAGTCACTTCTTGGTATGCACTTTTTTTCCCTAAAAGTCAAATCAACTGCTTAAAATCAAGAAGTTAAAAATAGTTACCTAAATTGTTGGTAGTTCTGTGGCCAAAATGAATGGCTAAGCCAGTCAATGCTGCTAGCACTCCTCAAAAGGAGGTGTATCGAGCGACATTTGTGATAGACTATGTTTAGCAAGAGCAATCTGAAAGTGATCCTTTATCTGCTACACTGAAGTGAGCTGCAGGAAAACCAAAGGAAACTAGATTTGGGCATCCCAACAGAACAGCAGTACGGGGTTACCTATATCGAGGCATTTGTTGATAGACCGAGCGAGTGCTTTGAAGACCAGACCACTCACAACACCATCAAAAACCATAATTTAGAATTGAAACCAAGCATTTCAACCATTGTCGCCACTAAGGTTCTGAGGTCGAATTACAATTACCATGTCATGAATGGAAAAGACGATAAACCTGAACATAGAATGTTAAGGAATAAGATACATCAATGATGTACCTACCTGACATCCTGCCATCTCTATTACTAAGTCTTGATGGAAGAGGTTAAGAGTCTCAAAATAAGCTGTGAGACAACAAAGATATCTTACCTCACGAATACACTTAAATATATCCTGAAAGTAGAGTTGCAAGATACAGAAATCGTCTACCTCAGTCAATTTCAAAGCACACCATTCAGGTGTCGAACATTGAAACCACAGAACAAAGCTGCAGGACACCAATGAAAAACAGGAGCACAGCTCCTAGCCAGGCACAGAAATGCAGATCACCTACGGACCCCATAAGAAACAGAAGAATAAGAACTTCTTCTATCACGTCCCCTGGGGGATTCCCGATCATAATGCCGACCTCTTCCTCCATCCCTCCCATTCCTGTAGTCACTGTAATTTCCACTTATCCCCCTACCATTTCTATCCTGTGACCTTTCCCTTTCCCTTATGTCCCTGGACCCATTTCGGTCACGATCCCGATACCTGTCCCTATCAGTAGAATCACTTCTCCTGTTTCTACCCTCATCGCCTTTCTCCCCATTCTTCCTCCGCTCTTCAGCTTCCTTCTCCCTGTTTAGCCTCTCGTCTTCTTTGGCCGCCTGGAAGTAGCATGAGTACACACATAAGCTACATTAACCTACATAAGAAGCCCAACAGTGAGAGTTGACTTACCTTGAACTTGCTGAGGAAATCTCTGACTTTGCCATAACCAATATGTTGCTTGCCCGTAACATGAGATTGGGTTCTCTCCATAGCATCATTTGCAACGAGGAATGATCCACAAATTTCACATAATGCCATCTTTTTATCCTGAATCAGCATAGCTGCATTCTGTGGAAGCTGGGTCAATGTTGTCTTTTCAGAATTCAGACTATCGACCTGCAAAATTTGGAACTCATGTTAGACATGCAAGAAATATAGACTCCAAGCTGGCTTGAATCCACCAAGCAGCTCCCGTGCTGGAACAAAGTACAAGGAAACAAACAGCAAGAATGAATTTAGGACCGGAGACTGAAAGAAGATGGCAAAGAGCTAATGAAGACGTTGAACGGAAAAAGTACTAAGCAATGCTGTCAGAAGCACGAGGTTCAACACGATGCAACCACACTCTTATATCTAGGCACATTGTGCTACCATGGCTAGGTGAAAGTGCAAAAGACAGGTGAGTGCCTCAGTTCTCATGAAGGTGAGAAACAAGACAGATGAATGCCGCAGTCCTCATGGAATAAATTCAATACCTTCCTCATAAGTGCTTCTGCTTCATCAACTTTGCCAGCTTCACCCAGAGCCTCCACTTGTTCTAGGAGATTCTTTATCTTTTCTCCCAAAACAGCGAGCTGCTGAGCTTTCTCAGCTAAAAGTGGAGGAGCTGGAATAGGCTCTAACTCTTGAGAAAGCCTCTCTTTCCCACGATTAACTCTTCTATCCAAGTCATGGATCTGCAAGAAATAAGAAATAAAACTAAGATTAAGACTAATTCTTCATAATGGGAGACAGCAAATATGAAAGCAAAAACAAATTACTTGAGGTTCTACTCACCAACTTCTGACAAAACTGTGCTAGTTCAGCTTCAAAACGAGGCACATAGGCATCATGCCTTGGTGACTGCTCGAAGCTGAAGGAATTCAAAAGCTCGATTAACACATGAAGACATTAAAAATAAACTGACGCATAATAAAGCACTGTATCTATCAGGCCAGTGAAATGCCAAAATCTATGCTTAATACTATTTCATATTATGAGTAACTCACTGAGCCACGAGAGACTAAAAGTGTCATTACAAAGAGCCCGAATCCGCAAAGTTCCGAGTCTTCTGACATGCTATCAGGATGAGAATGGAAGATATAAAAAAATACAGGATGTTTGAGAGGGATCTCTCTACCCCCCCCCCCCCCCCCCCCCCAAAAAAAATGTTGTAAAAAACATTAGGCGCCACGAGACGCTCTACCCAACGGCCAGCGCCTAGGTAATATTAGAACATGTAATATTAGAGAAGTAGGTTTTGTAAACAAATGCATTCAAATTATATTGTAATTCATGCCAAACGGTAAAAAATAAAATAACATCATACGACATGCTATGCTCAAAACTCATGATAAAGGAATACAAAGCTAACTTAAAAGCAAATACTCCACAATTAACGATATGAGTTTGATGTTGGAGTTCATTCAACATAATGTCCCAAATTGTTCCCAAAATCATGATCATACATGACCAAAATCAACCAACAAAATAGACAATAAAGTCTGTCTATATTACAAACTAAGTAGTTCTCATCAATCATCATCTTGTAAATCCAAATTATCAACCCAATTGTCGCTGTCTTCAGAAGATCTTAACTCTACATCTACTTCATCCTCATAAGTTTCATCGTCGGAGTTCACAATCTTATCTGCATCATCCATTCTAGTCTCTCGAGCTCTCGAATCACCACCCACCACTCGAGAGCTCCTTCGAGGTTCTAAAAGCTCATTCGAACCAGAAGTTAACTCAACCAATTTCCATGGAAGGCCTGATAGCGCTTCATCTTCATCAGAAGCTACGTCTTTCAAGAGCGATGCGTTAGGCTATTTTGGATTCTATGTTAATGGATTGGGTTTGTTATATATATATATAAAGTGATCCATGTTTGTTTTTGAAACGGGTTTGGGGCGGATATGGGTACCGTCAAACCCACCCCGACCCAATATCCACGGGTTTCCCGAATACCCATTACCCATATCATTTTAAATATATATACACATTATATTTATAGGTTGAAATTCATTACTCTTTAAATATATTAATGAACAATACATAATTCTAAACCATATCAATCAACATTGTTTTAAGTTTATTGAAATTTTTTATCAAAACTAGAAAAAAATATACATATTTGGGTACGTGTTTGGGGAACTCGAACCTAAAAACCCACGAATGATTGGGTATGAGTAACCCATGGGTATCCCCGAACCCGATCGGGTTGGGTTTGAGTTTTAAGATTTTAAAACCTGATCGTGTATAGGGATAGGTTCGGGGTTTCGGGTTCGGGTACTGCAATCCCCGACCCGAACCCGCCTCATTGCCATCCCTAAACCCACCACAAATCACCCATCACCCCATGTGGAAGATACCCAAGTTATTCCTTCCATACACTTTGAAACACAATGCTCCTATAGGCTCTTGGACACTCGGTATGGTTGGGCCGCAATGTAGCGCTCTAGTTGGTAGATAGTAATTTAAAATTTTCAAAGTATCTCTATCCAAACTACAACAGAGGCACAACTAAAGCAGAAGAGAAAAAATAGGCAGCTTGATTCACTTATTCAAGAAAAGGGCGTGCAAGTCTGAAATACAACGCATTATAGAAAGCTACATGAAGAGACATACGAGCTTGATAACACAAGATTGTTATCCATCCCAAGGCACCGCTCCCAGCAACTACAACTCAAATGGTCTCATAAGTCAAGACTACACATGAAGGATCTGACCAAGATGAATTAGATGGTTACCTCATAGTACAACTGTATATACAACCCAGAAACAGTGATAATCCCATAAGTCCTATTTAGCAAACCCACCCAGTGTGTAAATTATATAATAATTTCCATCCTACACCACACATACAGAGCAGATAATTTCCTCTCTTAAACAAATAGGGGAAGACACACTGGTCAACACTTAAAATACAGCCACATACGTGATACCGACGATGACTATACAATACATCCTCCATACCAGAAAAAGAAAAAAACAATCTGCAAATCATTCCCAGAAACTCAATTCTTTCAAATAAAAGACGAATATTACCTTTCTTTCAACTTCGGGTCATGGATTCTTGGGCAAACTCCTGTTGGATGAATACACACGGAATTACAAACAATTACAACTCTGTGATTAACCATTCCATGTCTCAAAATAAGACAAGGCATTAGAAGGATCTAAGAAAACTAGATGCAGAACCCTATCTTGGGAAACATTTTCTCATCATTGCTTCACTAATGCCAGAGGAAAAAGAGTCTAATGAAGAGGCAATGGTTAACCAGGGAATGGGTAGTTAACATAGGGAAATATCATCCAATTCGCACTATCTCCATCACTAAAACTTCAATAAACCACACTGCCACTCATTCCATCACACAACAAAATCAGTAATACACGCCATTAAGTAGAATCCTAGCTACCACCACAGCACACCCGTTGCTACAACATCACTAGTACCATGGCTTCCCAAAACTCCAGGATGTACCATGCACCCATCCTATCACAGCATTTTGTTTGATCTTCGCAGGGCATGCGATTACTAACAATAGTAGGAGAAAGAACTCAAAGAAGTATTTCCCACGCCTCAATAACCGTTGCTAAACCTTTTTTCGAAGGAGGATCATAGCTCATCCACTCAATTTTAAAGATCAAAAGGGTCACCGCTCATCAGGCATCGAAACAATATCGACACCAAAAAAGAAGCACAGATACACAGATATCCAATTGAATCAATCAATCAACTCACCAAGATCGCTGCGGGTATTGACGAAGAGATCGTGCGGGCAAAACCGGACCATATAGAAAGCACAAACCTCCTTGTCATCCCATTTAATCTCTCTGTACCCTTTCTTCTCTTCCTCAGTCAAATTCCTAGCTGCAACACACCAATCACACAATCCCCCACACAAACAATCAATCTATTGAAATCCCCAACAAAAATCACCAATTTTTCATATCAATTCGTGTTCCAATCATCATCATAATCAAATCATACTCGATTTCAATTCTACAACACATAACGAATTAGATGAGGAGATGATGTGTACCTGTGCCCATGAGTTCGTCGAGGAGAGCTCGTTGGGCGTCCATGGCTGCTCAGAGTTGGGGACTTGATCGAGGATCGATTTAGGATCGGTTGATTTCAATGTTGTCGCGGGTGTCTAGGGTTTCTCCACCACCACCACTCCTGATTTTGGTGTTTTAATCTTCTTTCGTTTTTCCCTTTTATTTCCCTTGATTGGTTAAATTTATCATAATTTATAATTTTTTATTCTAAAATTATTATAATATTTTAATTTATCATGTATATCGAAGTAAAATTTGATACGTATGTAATGACTATCAATTATAATTTTTTATAAATTTATAGTGAAACGTTGATGATTATATAAGTAACATATCTAAACCTAATATATATTACGGGACAATTAAACATATATTGTACTGTGAGTATAATAATATATATTGAAATCTATCGACGTAGTCAATAAATATGAATTACGTAAAATACCGACTGTAATTATTGTGTAGCGTGATAAAATAATGTGTATGCTTGTGTTATGTTTGGATTACTGGTATAAATAGAAAGAGTGAGTGAAAGAAATGCAAATCCATAATTGATTAGATTATTCCGTGGTATAAAACACAAAGAACCCGTTGTGTCTGTTGTATGTGTTATACAGTGATATGATGGTAACATTCTTTCATCTATCTTGTGAGGTCGTTTTGATATGAGAGAAACTCATTATAGAATATCCTAGACTCTGGTTTGATTAATCTCCTTTCTCATATGTCATTTTTGTTAAAGATGAATAAAACTTGATAAGTTGAAATTGAATAAGTCTTATTAAGAATACAATTATAACATTAATGATATCTATTGTCTATCTTCATAATATTTTTGAGATGATAATTATAAATATCGGATTGACATGATAGTTCCATAGTGTTGAAATAAAAGACTCAAGCGATCATTTAATTTTCTTTTTTTATCTTCTTATCTTCTGCAACTTTTGATAAGAATATCGACACGTTATTGAGCTCTTATAACTCAAAAAAATTATATTTTTGTGTTTTTTTTCTTTTTTTTATTACAAAAGTAAAACTTGAAGGAGAAGTGTGACCTAAGTTTTGATGTTATATATAAATTATGCTTGAAAAATATTCTAATCTTAGAAAAAAAACATAAATTTCTATGTAAAGGTGATATTTTGAGTTATAATTAAGTGCATCAAAAGTAATGATGTATAGGTGAAGTTATCTTAATTCTTATGATTAAGACAGAAAGTATAGTTTTTGGTTAATTGAGACAAAGTCCAACGATAGTGACGTCATATGTATTTTTAATAAGTAATGAAAATTCGGGACGTTAAATGATCATTTTTTTTATAGCGATTCATATTTTTATTCAATCATATTTTATATATCGATTCTTTTTATTAGTATTTTATTTTTTTCATACGTCAAGTTTTAAATATGTTTTCATATTCTAAATTAAATTAATATTTGTGTAATTTGTCTTTAACATTGTTAGTATGATAATAAACATTTAAATGATTTTTATGCTGTTAAGAAAATAATTACTAAGGTTTAGATGTTATCTGAAATTGTAATTATTTCCTTAGATTCTTAAATCGGATAAAATTATAAAAAAATAGGTATAAGATATGATGTTTAGGAAATCATGGGATAAGAAATGATATAAATATTAGGATAAGGAAATAAAATCAATTAGATGGATCAATTTTCAACAAATTTCCTATATTCAAGGATAGGAAATGATTCAGGAAAATGATGACAAATGCTCCTATCCTCGGCACAGCACCGCAGCTTAATTTTGAAAAAACCATGACCCCTGTTTTCCCGCCCTTCAGACACTATCTCTAGTCTTTCCCCTCTCTACAAACCCCCCAAAATCCCAAAATCGAACCCCAAACCCCTCAAATTAGGGTTTCCAGACCCTACTCCAAGATCCCCAATCCCTCTAATTTATCCCCAGTTTCCCATACCCAAACCCTAACCCTAATCGTAAGTTGTGGTCCTCATGTACATCAAGGAGATATGCTTGGAGGGATTCAAATCCTATGCGACGAGGACCGTCGTCCCGGGATTCGACCCTTACTTCAACGCCATCACGGGGCTCAACGGGTCGGGAAAGTCGAATATTTTGGACTCGATTTGTTTTGTTCTGGGGATTACTAACTTGCAGCAGGTTAGGGCTTCGAATCTTCAGGAGCTGGTGTACAAGCAGGGACAGGCTGGGATTACGAAGGCGACGGTGTCGGTTGTTTTTGATAACTCGGATCGGAGTAGGAGTCCGCTCGGGTATGAGGATTCGAGTGAGATCACGGTTACACGGCAGGTTTGTGTGGTGCCTTGTAGGTTCACTTGTGCAGTTCAACTGGCTTGCTTTTTTAAATTTGTGATTTTCTGGCTTTTTGGTTAGGTTGAGCTTGTTGGGTTAGAACATTGGGTGATGATGTGCTTGCTTTTCAAACAATTAGAGGGTTTTAATTGATCCTTTCTGGAGAATTAGCTTCGAGTGCCTTTACTTACTTGCACTATTGAGAGCCAAAGGCTCCCATTTTGGATCAGGGTATGCTGGCATGGGAAAAAAGTGTGCACATACCTACCTTGCATACAAGATTTCCCTGTATAGTTCACTCTATTTTTATTTTTATTTTACTATCTTGGTTTCTTCTTGCCTTTTTTCTTATTGACAATGTTTTTGTTAGTGGAGAACATCGTTCCTCTGTTCAAAGGATAAACTTGATGTATTCTTTATAGCGCGAAGTGACTTGGTGAACTTTTTCCTGCTATTTGAATTTCTATATTTTGAACGGAATGCTTAATGTATGGTTTAAGATACCCGGGATCCTGATTCCCTGCTGCTGTGTTGTTGCTCAGCTTGACATCTTTCTTATTCTGTATGCTCAACTTTGATTTTAAACAGATTGTGGTCGGTGGAAGGAACAAGTATCTCATCAATGGTCACCTTGCTCAGCCTAGCCGTGTCCAAAATCTATTTCACTCGGTGCAGCTTAATGTTAACAACCCACATTTTCTCATAATGCAAGGGCGCATCACAAAGGTTTTAAACATGAAACCTCCTGAAATTTTGTCCATGTTGGAGGAGGCTGCTGGAACTAGAATGTATGAGACAAAGAAAGAGGCTGCATTGAAAACACTTGAGAAGAAGCAGGGTAAGGTGGATGAGATTGATAAACTTCTTGACCAGGAAATACTGCCTGCTTTGGAGAAGCTGAGGAGGGAGCGCCTACAATACATGCAATGGGCTAATGACAATGCAGAGTTGGATCGACTTAGCAGATTCTGTGTTGCGTATGAGTATGTGCGTGCAGAAAGGATTAAGGATAATGCAGTGTTGGAGGTGGACCAAGTAAAGGCCAAGATTGGGGAGATTGATACGGAGACACTCCGCATCAAGGTGCAAGTTCAGGAAATGGAGGCAAAAATTTCTGAAATAACTGCTGCAAAGGAAGCCAGTATGGGCGGTGAAGTCAAAACTTTGTCGCAGAAAGTAGATGCTTTATCGCATGATCTTGTAAGGGAAATATCTGCTTTGAAGAACAAAGAGGACACTCTTGAAGGTGAAACTGCAAATGCTGACAAGGTGAGCTGGACTACTGGAGCTGCTACAAGTCATGACATTATCGTTCTCTTTGTCATTTCTGATTCTGGGCTTGTTAAAGTTGATGCTGCTCTACATCTCCTATTAGATTCTCAGGAATATTCAAGACTTGAAGCAGTCTGAAGAGGAGAAAGCCTCTGCTGTGAAAGCAACAGAGAATGGGGTTTCTGACCTAAAGAAGAAAGTTCAGGATCTTTCAAAGAATCTGGAAGACAGAGAAAAAGAATACCAGGTGAATGGTTGAGATAACCTGTACGCATTTTAACGTCTATTGATCTGATCAACACAGATGTATTCGCTAAGTATTTTTCTTCTTCTAGATTTTTTTTTTAAAATGAAATGAAAATATAATTGATCAGGGAGTCATAGCTGGTAAGAGCAATCAGAACAAGGAGAATTCTTTGGAAGATGAACTGGCTGATGCTAAGGTGGCAGTTGGAAGTGCAGAGATAGAGTTAAAACAGCTTAAAACAAAAATAACTCATGGTGAGAAGGAGCTGAAAGAGAAAAAGAACCAGCTTATGTCAAAGCAGGAAGAAGCTGCTGCCATAGAGAGTGAGCTTAATACAAGAAAAAAAGAAGTGGAAAAAGTTCATAAGGCTTTAGAGTCTCTTGCCTACAACGAAGACGATAATCGTCGGATGGAAGCTCTGCAAAAGGTTTGGACACCATTCAAACATGCCCTTAATTTAATAACCCCAAATGTCTTATCCCTCTTTTTTTCTTCAGGAGCGTGCTGCTGAGTTGGATTTAGTGCAGAAACTCAAAGATAGAATTCGGATGCTTTCTGGGCAATTTGTGAATGTTGAGTTCTCGTACCGTGATCCAACCAAGAATTTTGATAGGTCAAAGGTTAAAGGTGTTGTCGCCAAACTCATCAAAGTGAAAGATAACTCCACAATGACTGCCCTGGAGGTATCAAAGGCTTGTCATGTCTTCCTTCACAACTACCTTTTCTTCTTGCCTCATTCGTCATATATGCTACTCTCTTGAAATATCGTATCTTATGCAGGTTGTTGCTGGTGGCAGATTGTTCAATGTAGTTGTTGACACAGAAGTCACTGGAAAACAACTTCTGAAGGATGGGGAGCTGCGGAAAAGAGTAACCATTATACCGTTGAACAAAATTCAGGGTTATGTTGTACCTCTAAATAAGCTGCGGGCTGCTGCTAATTTGGTTTGTGTCGAGTTATATCGCTTATGAAGTTATGCTACACTTTACCTTTATTATTTTGTGAACTTGTCATTAACATGATGCTAGATCTGCAGGTTGGTGCTGAGAATGCAAAATTAGCGCTTTCTCTAGTGGAATATGATGGAGAATTGAAGGTGCCATTCTATGACATTGTTGGAACTTTAAAAAAAAAATGCATATTGCTTTTTATCAGGATTAGAGCTTCTCCACATCTCCAACTTCGAACATAGACATAATTGCTTGTGCTGTGTCCCGGTTTGCGGAGTCTTTTCTGTACCTTGTTCCCATTATATTATTTTTCCTTTCAATTTGCTGTCTTCAGAACCTCATTACGTGTAGTTATGTGTACAAGATCTTTCAACTGATTATTCACTTCTAGTGTTCACTTACACTTGTCCTTCCTTTGAACCCATGACCTCTTAGTCAGAACCAAGGAATGTGTCCATTTACGGTAGAGTATTGTACAACAATGCAGACTAAACGTTTTCTTTAAAAAAAATCATATTTAGTTTTCTATTTAATCAGTCAAAACACTTTCCTCTTGTCCTTTTCAATTCATGTGGATACTTTTGCCTTATGTCGTCGAGTCTGCTACTGGTGCCAACATTCTTGGATCAATTTCTCCTTTCAGAGTGCAATGGAGTATGTTTTTGGTTCAACCTTCGTCTGCAAGACCAGAGATGCTGCTGTAAAGGTAGAATTATGTACTCTAGCTTCTTCCTGGTTTAAATTCTTGATGTAGATACATTCAAATGTTAGACTATCATCAACTCCTAAACACCAGAATCCTGTAACGTTAACCTTTCTCGTGGTATTCTTTAGTACAATATACAAAGTTGAGATAAGTTAGCAATAACGATTCTATAGTGTCAATTACAACTTTGAAGATATGCGGAGATGGAGGAGTCATAAGTTGATATATTGCTAAGTTTTTGTTATTATTATTATTATTATTTTTTCTTTTCTTTTCTTTTCTTTTTTCCGGGGTATGAGAGTTTTTTGTCAGTTACTTATATGTGGTACAGTACAATCCATTTTCTACCCTGTTCAAATTTTTGTCAACTCAATCTTTCGCTTCGAAGAATTCATAATAGTTTGCCTTCGTCCCATGATGTGGTTTCGACGATAATCTTTTATGTGCAGTATCTTAGTATAAGCCGTGCTGTTTTACCAGGTCTGAAGCTAATATTTTATTCCTCACAGGTTGCTTTTAATAAAGAAAGAGGTGCTGATGTAGGGGAGCCATGTGTCACTCTTGAAGGCGACATATTTCAGCCAAGCGGTCTATTGACTGGTGGAAGTCGGAGGTGGGTAATCAAATTTGTTTGTCAATTTCCTCAAATGGTAAATTTCATTTTTTTAAAAGAAAAAAAGGTTCATTCAGGATGCATTTTGTTTTAGGGCCATATATCCCTAGATTTGAGTCATTTGACAGTTCTGAAGCTGAATAATAATCTTGACAGTTCTTGATTTTTCTAGCAAATCCAGCTATAAAATTCACATCTTCATTGCATAATGTAGCTCAGTGTTCTCTTTGCAATGTCCTAAGGCTTATTTGTTGTGTGTTTCATTGCCATTCTCAATAGTTGGTATTTTCAGACGGATAACACGCCAGTTCGATATGGATTTAACATTCTCCCAAAGAATTTACATGCATAATCTGCCTTTCTGTGGTGACAATATATTCAAAGATTTTTTGATTATTTTTTGTGAAAATAACAATTCTTATTTTATGTGCTATTTGGAGTGTATGCGAAGGCGTATGTTTCTGTTGGAGTAGATAGGGTGAAACTATATGTCAATGTTGTAAAAAATGCGCCACTTGGACCGCTCGATTTTCACATAAATAGTAATAAAAGACGGTGTTTTCGTTTAATCGGATGACTGGGCTGCCTGAGCGTCTGTTTGTCCATCTAAACCTCTTAATGGGCAGTTCAATTATAAGTTTAAATTTTTGATAACATGGATCACTTTTTTTATATATATAAAAAACAAACCCAACCCATTAACATAAAATCCAAAATAGCTCAACGCATGGCTCTTGAAAGACGTATCTTCTGATGAAGATGAAGTGCTACCAGGCCTTCCATGGAAATTGGTTGAGTTAACTTCTGGTTTGAATGAGCTTTTAGAACCTCGAAGGAGCTCTCGAGTGGTGGGTGCTGATTCGAGAGCTCGAGAGACTAGAATGGATGATGCGGATGAGATTGTGAACTCCGACGATGAAACTGATGAGGATGAAGTAGATGTAAACTTAGGATCTTCTGAAGACAACGACAATGGAGTTGATAATTTGGATTTACAAGATGATGATTGATAAGGTCTACATAGTTCGTAATATAGACAGAATTTGTTGTCTATTTTGTTGGTTGATTTTTGTTATGTATGATAATGATTTTGGGAATAATTTGGGACATTGTGTTGAATGAACTCCAGCATCAAACTCATATCGTTAATTGTGGAGTATTTGCTTTTAATTTAGCTTTGTATTCATCAGAAGATATTTTAATTTGCTTTTAAGATATTTTAATTTGTGGGACATTATTTTGAATGAACTCCAAAATAGCTCAACGCATGGCTCTTGAAAGACGTATCTTCTGGGAATCAATTGTGGAGTATTTGCTTTTAATTTAGCTTTGTATTCCTTTATCATGAGTTTTGAGCATAGCATGTCCTATGATCTTATTTTTTACTGTTTGGCATGAACTACAATATAATTTGAATGCATTTGTTTACAAAACATTCGTCTCTAATGTTACATGTTCTATTTTAGGCCATTTCCTCTTAGGCGTCTGCCTAGGTACTAGGCGTTAGGCGCTGGGTAGAGCGCCTCGTGGCGCCTAATGTCTTTTACAACATTGCTATAAGTTAATAAAAAATTGTATTGTCAACCACAGTCTTCTGTTATTGCTATAATATTTTTGCTTCTGTTGCTGATGCTGAACAATGTACTTCAATCCTGCAGGGGCGGCGGCGATTTGCTAAGAAATCTCTGTGCTTTGGCTGAGGCTGAGTCTGATCTTTCTTCACATCAAAAGAAGTTGTCAGAGATAGAAGCAGAGGTTAGCATAATAGCATGAACTACATTCTGGAGAAACTATGCGTGAACCCTTACAGCTTCGTCTCAGTTAAAGGAATATGTATTGAGAAGGCAATGGCATCTTCATTAGGACATAGAATTACTTCGGTGTAATAGTCAACAGGAGGAGGTTTACATAAGATGAATTAGGGTTTTTAGATAGCAACCATACAAAATTTCCTTGAATAGCTGACAAGTGAGGTTCTTTATGGAGTAACTTTGTCCAATTTTACAAATGTGCAATGAGACGACAGATGATTCTTACAATCAAAATCTTCGCTGTGACTCACACATATTTTAATTACCATCTCTAGTTGACTCTGCCGTGCAGTTGGCTTGTTTGGTGATAAGAGGGCCTGTTTCTATTCAGTTGATTCATTCACGTATTTCATGTTTTCAAGTTTGCATAATGCCCATTGGAAATTCTGAATCACTTACTCTTCGAATCTGGAATATTGTTCCTTGTGATTTCCTGCAATATCAATGTTTTAAGTTTATGAATTTGCAGATAGCTAAGCTTCTTCCACTTCAGAAAAGGTTTCTGGAACTTAACAACCAGTTGAAGTTGAAGGAATATGACCTGGAACTATTCCTAGGTCGAGCTCAGCAGAATGAGCATCATAAGGTTGAGTTAACTTGCTCTGCACTGCGTCTTTAGTTACCTGTCATCAACACATGTTAACTGTAGTTATCCTGATTGTATGTCCGTGTTTTCCCTTTTCTAACATTTTAGCTTGGAGAGTCTGTGAAGAAGGTTGAGGAGGATCTTGAAGATGCAAGATTCGCTCTTAAAGAGAAGCAAATTGCGTACAGTAATTGTGTTGCAAAGGTCTCTTCGCTTGAAAAGTCTATCAAGGAGCATCACAGTAATCGTGATAGCCGGCTGAAAGACTTAGAGAAACAAATCAAGGCACTGAAGGCTCTAGTGCAGTCAGCATCGAAGGAACTCAAGGTATATTAGTACGTGGTCTCTAAAAATTTTGTTTAAAGTATTTTCTTGCAGATTTCTTCATTAGTCTTTGTTATGGACAGGGACATGATAATGAAAGGGAAAAGCTCACTATGGAAATGGAGGCTCTCATCCAAGAACGTGCTTCCTTGGAGACTCAATTAGATGTTTTGCAACGCCAAATTCAGAGTATTGCCTCTGAAGTAGAGGAACAAAAAGCAAAGGTTTGCAACATCTGTCTGAACTCATACAGAAGTAGTATCTTCTTACTAACACTTCTTTGTATGGTCCTCGTAATAACACTCTTTTGTTTGCCAGGTGGCTTCAACAAAGGAAACACATGACCAGGGTCAAACAGAACTCAATGCAGTTCGCTCAAAAATGAAGGAGTGTGACTCACAAATCAGTGCCATAATGAAGGAGCAGCAGAAGCTCCAAAGTACAGTTACTGAGTTAAATCTTGAGCGGAAGAAGTTGGAGAATGAGGTACTATTTACCTTTGCATTTTTGTTCGCTTTCAAACTTGCTTCTGAATTTCGAGACCAGACTAAGTTTGATCATTGAGTCACTGACACAAATGGATAAATGATTTTTCTCGTTAATTGATATTTTAGGTGAAAAGGATGGAGATGGAACAAAAAGAGTGCTCTTTGAAAGTTGACAAACTGATTGAGAAGCATGCCTGGATAGCATTGGAGAAACAAATGTTTGGAAGAAGTGGCAGTGACTACAATTTCACATCTCGAGATCCTATTAAAGCAAGAGAGGAGCTTGAGAGATTGCAGGCAGAACAGTCTAGGTGCAAAAATATGCATGATTTGTTGCTCATCTGTTTATTCTGAAAGATGCGTGAAAACTGAGGAAATCCTTAACATTTGTTTCCTATTTTACTCACTGAAGCCTAGAGAAAAGGGTCAATAAAAAAGTAATGACAATGTTCGAGAAAGCAGAAGACGAGTACAATGATCTAATCTCTAAGAAGAATATCATTGAGGTCAGTTGTTAATTTCCAATGAATTAGCTATAGTCACTCTGCCAGAAGTAATTTCTAAGTTAGATTCTTGTGTAGAATGACAAGGCGAAGATCAAGAAAGTTATCGAAGAGCTTGACGAGAAGAAAAAAGAAACATTGAAAGTGACATGGGTTAAAGTCACCAAGTAAGAGTTCTCCATATCCTTTTGTTTTTCCCTCAATGCTAACCGAATGCTTGTTTTATTCATACTCTTTATCCTTACACTTTTCCCTCGATGATATCTGAGTCTTTATCTGCATGTTTTCCCTAAAAAGCTACTAATTATGTCTATTGCATACTAGTGACTTTGGCTCCATATTTTCAACTTTGTTACCTGGCACTTCTGCAAAACTAGATCCACCAGAAGGATGCAGTTTTCTCGACGGTCTTGAAGTGAAAGTTGCTTTTGGAAGTGTTTGGAAGCAGTCTTTGTCAGAACTGAGCGGCGGACAAAGATCTTTGCTTGCACTTTCCTTGATATTGGCATTGCTTTTGTTCAAACCTGCTCCCTTGTATATATTGGATGAGGTAAATGAATCTTTCTGTTTGTAGTGAACATCAACGTTTCAGCAAGTATATTGAACTGTTTTCTGCGATGGACAACAGGTTGATGCAGCTCTTGATTTGAGCCACACTCAAAATATCGGAAGGATGATCAAAACCCATTTTCCACATTCCCAGGTTTGTATTTCATTACAGGGTTCTGTAGATCCCCCCCCTCCGCCTTCCGCCCCCATGCTCCCCCAACCATCATAAATAAATAAATGGAAGAATACCAAAATTATTCTCTCCTTTTTCTTCTGTCTTATATATTTCTTAAGGTTCTTTTACCTGAATACTTCTGTGCTAACATGAAACTCTCCTGGTGTTTCGCAGTTCATCGTGGTTTCTCTGAAGGAAGGTATGTTTAACAATGCCAACGTTCTCTTCCGTACAAAGTTTGTTGATGGTGTTTCCACGGTTCAGAGAACTGTTGCAGCAAAGCAGAAGTAACCTTTCTGACGCTCGCGGTCTTTGTAAAGCCCAAGCTCTGTATTGTACTATATGTAGTTTATGTATCTTGCTCAAGAGTTTGTGTCTATCCGCATTCCAACTCCCCTGTTGGAATTCAAATCAGGAAGTCTGCTCTTAACCTTTAGTTGCTAAGTTTAGGCGTATGTTAATGTTTGTTTGTGCCCTGTGATGACATACAGAACATCAGTCCCTATATGTTCATCAATCCCTAATGTTTGTTCATCAGATTATATCCTAAGTGCCCTCTTCAATCAGATTGTATCTCCACATAAGCGATCTTCATTATATCGGGTGACACTCTTATTTTCTCCCAGATTCAGCTATAACTGAGCAATTTCTTGGCACATTGGTTCTCTTTATCATGCATCATACTATACTAAATAAGCAATGGCATCCCGGTATTGTCAGTAGTGTCTCAGAAGCCTTTGTCAATGGGCTAGTCAACAGTTTCAAGCATTATGTTACAACAGCGTGCTCATCCTCTACTAAAATATAATGCTTGTAAGAGTCACACCGAAGCTTTGAATGAACAGAACTTGGGTGGCAGGATCCTCATCACAATCACTTTCAGCATCAACCTCGATGCATCTTGTTGCAATACATGCTATGGCAACATGACTCACCGTCTTAGCAGAAGGTTACGGGAAGAACAGCTTTGCTTTATAAACTACAAGGGCATCTCATATATAACAACATTAGATAACTTTACAACATGACATCGCGTTCGAGACAACAGCAAAAAGGCACAACAAATTTTCTGTAGACTAACGATGATCCTCAGCCATCTCTCCACCACGAGCACAATATACTTGGCACCTCAGCCTGGGAAGCGAAAACAAAATTGACCTGATGGAAGAAACACACAGATTCAAGATCAAACAAGCACTGATTGACAACACAGGTGACACTCTCAATGTCAAGAAAATGAAATACTTAAAGAGTTCTTTTTTTGCTCAAGCATGGTCATTTGATGTGCCTGTGACGAAAAATGCAAAGGCTGAAGAATATTATGTACATCTTAACACGTTCCGTCATGTGAATGCCTCACTATGGCCTAAAATGAGAACAATTTACTGGCCCATCATAACCAGAAGTAAATATATCGGGGATCAAGTGAGTTAAATTCAATTCATCGCTATATTATCATAATGAACAAAACCAAATTCTCAGCTTATAATAAAAGGACCAGAGTATTATTTGTATCTCTAGAGTCACGAGTACTTGGCGACACGATAGCTTGCGCTGAAATCAATCCTGGGCCTGTTGCTTTGGAGTTCCATTAGATACAGCAGATATTCCTTGTTCAATACACTGGACAAGCAAAACAAGAATTTGAGGAGAAATGCATCGTGAAGTTAACCAAGAAAAGAAAAATAAAATTAAGAAAGCCTAGACGGTAGCATAACCATACTTAAACTCCGTACAGTGATGGATAAGAAGCAGTCCTCCGAAAAGAAGACAAAGGAAGATTCTAGAAACAGTAAAACCATCCCTTTTTACCTGGAGGAGATAGCTGTGAAGCCAATCCAAAGTTTGAGGGAATGTCGTTGCTGATGATATATTGACAACAGTCAGCCCCTGTAATTTGAACAAAAGTCTACAATAAGACCGCCATGAAACATGGGACCAGAGTGCATCATTTTATAGATGTTCAGCGAGAATAACGACATGATTTCAATCTCTCTTGAAACACCAATCTTGGGTTTTGAACCAGATTAAAAGAAGACTAACCCAAAAATAAGGAAATCGAAGCGTCAAAGATGCTGGAAGCATATTAAGAGAAAAGAGGAAAGGCAATATGACATGGACTTGTGGCAAAGTGAAATGACGGATACTTCAAGGCAAGAAACAGCTTTTGACTCATTACAGGATCTACAAGAAAGTACAGCATACAAGTACTACAAAAATGATACCCCTGTGGACATGGCTTTTTAGTTTCTCAGTCCATTTCTGAGAAGCAAAAAGAACCATGGCAAAGGAATAGACTGCATGAGAAAAAAAAAGCACCAATAAAAGTTCCACTAGGAAAGATCGCAGGAGAGCTATCAAGGGAGTTCTCAAGTCCCGAACCGGGGCTTTTAGTAGCATGCATGTGTGAACCAAGCCCATCATCAACCCAAAAGGACAAGGAGTTGTTTGTTAACTCACTTCCAAAAGTAAAAAAAAGGAAAGAAGTTAAAAGGGAATTGATTTCCTATTCAAAAGCTGCTTTTTTGCAAACACCCCCCAAAATAAAAAATTCGAAATTTCTTAAATTTATCGTGAAACATCAATGATTGTGTAAGTTACGTACTACACGTGACTTGATATGAAAATGAGACTTGTATTCATACATACAGAATAATAAATGTGTTATATTTTTCATGGGACGCAGGGAGTAATAATTACAGTGGTTTATCAGTTCTCCACACATTTATGCAACTCTTCATCAACCAAACTCCACATATTCTCAACAGTACTATTTGCCAAAGGTAAAGCAATCAACCAAAATATTCCTCAGAGTAAGGAATGGGTTAAAAGAAGTGAACCAATGCATGGGAAAACGAGCTCATTGCCGTCCCAAACAAAACCAGCCAACATAATTGTATGGTATCACTCGCATTCCAAAGTAAGCCTTTTGCTAAAAATATAACAATCTGGAAACGTAAACTTATTGAGAAGACGAATATTCCTCAGAGTAAGGAATGGATTAAAAGAAGTGAACCAATGCATGGGAAAACGAGCTCATTGCCATCCCAAACAAAACCAGCCAACATATTGTATGGTATCACTCGCATTCCAAAGTAAGCCTTTTGCTAAAAATATAACAATCTGGAAAGGTAAACTTAAATCTTTGGGCTAGTTGGGTAGAGATGGTAGACTTCCCAGAGCATGCAGTTCCGCATACTAGAATTACCAGCGGTACTCTTTGATGGTGAAATCTAGAAAAAGGAACAATGAAAAGCAGCTTTATAACATAGCAATTAGCAGTCATCCCAAACACAGCAAATAGTGGTCTCACCAAACAGCTAGAGGGGATCATCTCATCCCCATATATTAAAGACTAAAAATTCAAACTTGATGCTCATCATTGTAAGGTGCTTCAGAACTAATAGAGATACTACAATACCAGCAAATTTAAAAACTATGAATCAGCCTGTAATCCGTATGACCATGAATTGGATATTTAAAAACGCTTCCAGATTTGAATTCAGATATTCCATGCCTTTTATTTCTACAAAGGTTCTCCCTAGCACCAGCACAGCAGATATAGTAAAGTAAATTAAGTTTGGACAAAAAGAGACCATGATTGACGAGGAGGAGAAACATGAGAAAAGAGAAATGTTAAGTGTTCTGCACTCAGTAAGAACAATAAAGGTACAATTAATTAAAGAGGAAAATGAGACACCTGAAACAAGTACCAAAGGTTCGAATGTTTATCACCAATTACATAATTCATAAACTAGAAGGTTCGAAAAAGGTTAAGAATGTCCATAATGGGCAAAACCACAACCATTAGTTCAAAAGCCTGTGCCAATTTCAAAATTCAAGGTTTCATTGCGACCTACATGGCTACATTAGCCGCGAGTAAATACAAAATTCAAAAAAAGGATAAGAATTTTAATAATGTGCAAACCACGCCTTATGTTCAATAGCCTTTAACATTAAGCGAGGACACAAAATGAGAACTTCGCAACCTTGTCATCATCTTGTATCGATTTATATACTCTTCACCAAAGCTGGGCCACTCCATCAGCTGCCATTAAGTGTCTCAATTAGGAAATTCACCAAATATTGTAATGAAATGCAAGAACAGATTCAAGGAACTAAAGCAATCTAACCACACGCAATTGACATTTGGCAACGACAAAGCTATTTAAACAGTCAGAAAGAAAACAGATAATTAGAGATAGAAATTAACCAAGAACTCTGGCTACTTGCACAAAATGACAAAACCGCAGTCGGAACAATGCCTAGTGGAATGAAATAGATTTTTTTTTTTAGGGTAACATTATTCACAATCCAAATACAATAGTTCGAATTTAAATACTATACACAGCAAAAATTCTAAACTCTGAGGCAAGAGAAACAAAATCTCTCCCTCTATCGATAGTAAATAACCAAGCCTTTCTTTCATCTCTCAAGAATTGGTAACCTGTAGATAACGTCAGCACAGAAAGGTCCATCCACTACACATAACAACGGAACAAGCAATTCCATCTTTACACTTTCTTCTTAACTAACAAAACAATTTCATCAAAAGCTTGCATGAAAACTTGACAACAAAATATGCACCACAAGCAACATGTGATATGAGATATAAAACCTACCTTGAATAAATTAGATTCCAAGTCTGACTGAGAGCTACCAAGTACAACCATCAGTCAGACACATCACTGGGAAAAATTCCCAAATTTACAAAGAGCCAAAGAAAGTAAATGATGGGGGTTCCATACACACCAGTAAGCTGTTATCTATAAGCAGCTTCTTCAGTTCCAAAGCTATCTTGATCACGACATGATTGGGGATCTGAATCAAGACAAAAGGAAGTACGAAAATGGTACACGACTACCACAAATTTAAGTCAAACCAATAAACAATTCTTAAATGCAAAGAGCACGATGAAAAAAAATCAATCGCTGGCTGCCACTGAACATAGTAAACATCCAAGCCCATGCATCAAGAAGAAGTTTCCTATCAATAAGAGGCACAAGCATTAAGAGATCGAGGCTAATTTGGAGCGCAACAATAAGCCACTCCACCAAGCACCTAGATGCAAGTAAAACATATAATTTCAACGGAATGTGACCCTTTGGAGATGATTTCTTTCTTTTCATGAAACAACATCACAAATTCACCATGTTACAACACTCCATGATGTTCTCCAGCTGAAGCAAAGACTTAATGTCATATCCTCTTAACAAACACTAGGAAATTCAATAAACTAACTATTCATCATTTCAGAAAAATAAGCTGCTGAGGCCGATCCTTTCGGTTGTGGTTTGGGTAGAATGTGATCACTACCCAAACACACATGATGTTTCTCCCTTTCGCTAAGATTAGAAGAGGTCCTCTCATTCTCATCTAGGCCGATCCTCCACCTAGATTATCTTTTTATATTTAAAGGTTACAAAGTTCTTTCCTTTTACATGACATGCTGTATTCTAAAGTCAGTATGTATTTCAAAATATGGAACTAACTACAACACCACTCTAACATCACCATATCATACAAAATGATCCACATGCAACCCTGAATCCAACCCAATATCTCCAATCCCATAATATATTTAACAACTTTCCTACCCGAAACCACAACCATGGTTTAAATAATCGGTGCATGAATGCATATCCATGATTCATGATTGATCGACAAAGCACTAGTATAAACGCGTGATGTACAACGAAGCAAAGCCAAAAGCAACCAAGTATTTTTCGCAAAAATATCAAATCAGAGACATTGGTAACAGTGAGCATCCTGCTGAGCAGAAACCTTGACAGCACATAGTAATGATCCGCATTATCCCCCAGCCATACCTTCACCTGAAAAACAAATCCACCACCATCACACACACAAAAAAAAAAAAAATCCCAAATCCCAAATTCATCAAAACCACATCAAATTCATCAACCTTGACGAAATCGTATTTGGAAGACGCATTCCTTGACGCGAACCCTGACGGCCTCGCCGCCGCTTCGCCAACAATCTCTTCTTCCGTTTCCTTGCTGGTTCCGTTAGGGTTTGCGTGATCCATCATCATCACCATCAATCCCTTCTCCTTCATATTCCTATGCTTTTCTTCTTCGAGCCCAATTGTGTTGATGCTAGCTAGCTAGTGATGATGATCGAGATCAGTGAAGCGAGCGAGGAGCTGCACGGCATGCATGTGGAGGAATCAATCCATCGATGAATTCGATTTGCGAGATTAGCACAGCCACGTCTTTCTCCGTCGTGTAGTGAAAAAATAGATAAGAGTACCCCTTTCTTCGTCGTTTGAAACACACGTTGCTGACCGTCTTATGTCTTGATAGTACACCATTTTTTCTTGGGGAGGCGAGCTAGACATTCCTACGATGATGAGTTTTTGACCCACATCCAGTATTTGATCTCCCCATCAAGTTTTACTCTTAGTTATTTTGTTATCTTAATATATATAATATATTTTAATTTTAGTTATAAGTTTTTGTTATCTAAACAATGTTTCACCGTCCTATGTGTCCTATGAGACAGGAAACAATATGAGATAGGAAGTCGAACTTTGTCTCGTTAGGTGAGAAAGTGAAATTACCCCGAAATAAATGGGATGAATGAATTCAGTTCAAGTTAGGGATCCTCCTCGCAAAATGTTAAAAGAGACATGCTGGTCATGGACCTTGAATCTAGTTTAAGTTAGTACCCAACTCCATGAGACAAACTGCATCCAAAGGCGGAACACGATTTGGTCCAACTTGTTATCAACCAGGCCAGATGATTAGCTGCTCGAAACTTATTAGCTGCGTGACATGATTCGCCATCAAAACAATGTCGAATCTGAATCGGCTCCCTTCTTCATGGACTCCGCAAAAGATAAGCTATCGAGTTACCTCAGCTGCTCTTGCATCTCAGCAAGACAAGATCAAAGAAAACCCTGAAAGACAGTTTCTTGCAAGACAAGACGACAATTACCATTGCGGGTCAATCACTAATGAACAGTATGCACAAGACATCCCGTCGTATTTTATTCACAACATTTACAAACTAAAACAAGCCAACAAGCTCGAGAGCGAAAATGTCAGATCTAATAGTTTGATAGTTATGTACATTGCAAGAGATTCATCCTATCACTCCCATAAGATAACTTTCAGAGGTAAGATATCCAAGAGTAGGAGCAACAAGGGAGATACTTCGATATAGAATTGAAATCAATCGTTGGGCAGATTCGTGCCAAAGAATGATGCAGCTTATCTTCGGTTCATTGCCTGAAAAACATGCAACAGATGAGATAATGCTTGGGTGATTTATAGGGCAAAAGAGATATTAGTATCGGGCAGAAGATGCAGTACTAAACTATCAATCATTCTCATTTCATCATCTCCATCAAACGAAGATTTTCACTATTCAACAAGTCTTGGAAACTTTCATGCAAGTGAATAGCAACAAAACTACCCTCCCACTAGAGTAAATGAAAAAGGCTGAAGCCGCTTCATTTGCAATTACCTGCAGTCAATTGCCTAGATCAAAGTCCATAGTGTTGTCGTACTCGATAGTTGGAAAGACCGAAGCCACAAACTTCAGGAATAAGAACAAGTACCTATATGAAAAGTCGAGGGAAGTCATTGGACAATAAGTAGGATTTAGGAAAACCAGACAAAGTTTCATTATTAGAGAGGCGTGTTTAAACAGGTCGCGATCAGGTCCCCAACTAGATGAGAGAAGTTAGTGTACAATGGGACTGACTTGTCAACTTCAGGTTCGACTCCACGAGACAGCAAAACATCTATTATTTTCTTCATCACATCAGCATGCCGGCATGGATGAACAGATGCATGCTTCCCAGCTAAATGTGGATGGTCCTCGATGGTGACCTGGGCAAACACGATTATAATTTTCAACAACTTTATATGATTAGTAGCTATATTAGGACTACCAAGCACAATATTGTTCATTAAGAAGCCCAAAAATAATAACCAGAGACAGAAATACAGGATACAGAGATAGGTCCACGCACACAAGTTAAGCAGAGAGCAAACACTGATAGGCAGTTAACTCACACAAGTAAGAATAAATGCAAAAAAAAAAAAAAAAAAAAAAAAAACAAAGCCTTTATCCCACTATATGGGTCGACCAAATGGACACAACGATGTAATTCACCCACACACCTAAGATAGAAGAACAATTGCAGTCTCAAGGGAAAAAACACAGATATTTAGGTATTACCGTCTTTTTAGCATAATCTTGGTTAACATCTTCCAGCATAAGTTCTGGTGGTTCCAAAAGCATCCTGGACTGTAAGAAATTGCAAACAGATGTAATGCAGGGCAGTCAATACCTCCAGATTATGTAAACATCTCAATAAAAAAAGACCGAAGGCAACAAAACCAAATGACTCTTTGAAATCGATGACGGTCTTGTTCAATTAAGGTGACAATCAGAGGACCACAAAATGTGTGCACGATACTACCAATATTGCATTACAGTGTACAATCGCAACATTGTTGGAAGTCAAGCTCAACGCCTTATAAGCGATAATTGAAGCATAGAAGACAGAACATGAGAGCATCCAAAAACGACTCAACAGGAACCAACCTCATCATATCCAGTAAGCCATACTCGAGGAGTCTGATAGTATTTATCATATCTGAAGAAACGGAAGTCGTAAGTACACGTAAGTGATCTCAAAGAAGCCTACAGAAATTGATCTTTAAAGATGGTTAGAATTAAGTATTGAGAGAAGGTCGACATACGTTATACTGACATCATAGGTCCGAGTCCTTAATATATTCCCTTCATCTGGTTCATGAGCCACTAGATAAGTCGATTCAAGTGTGGCCTGCAGTAAATAATGTAATCAGATTAGCCAAGATTGGAAGCCACAAACAACACTAATCACAGCATGTGAAGGAGAAGTGACACATAGAATAACCGGTTGAGCAGAAGCATTGCCAAAAGGGATATTCCAATAGGACAGTGCACAAAGCGTGGAATCAAATAAAACACAACCATGACAGTCATGTTCTTTCAACCAAACAGAGCCTGAGTCTACGGAATTTAGGTTCAACAGATCATCCTCGATGTAGGAAGCATTGATTTGATTGAACATTTGAAAGCATAAGCAAGCTCTAATATCCATTAGTGAGACAGAAAATTGAAACCCGCACCCCTTGAGTACACAAGAGCTGAGATAACGAAGAAGCTGATAATGCAGCCAACAAATTAAGAAATTATTAAATTAGTTGGCAAGCTTGGCTTTCTTGTCTGGGGAAAAAACTCCCTCCACACTAAAGAGTTTAACCAAAACCATGACGGGGGCAATAGCTTCAATGGGGAACAAGAATGTTAGACAATGTCATAGACCCACCATCAACTTACTGAAAAAGTGAAAGATGCCATGCTTCATCTAGAAAGCTCCAAAAGATAATGCATAGCAAAACCCATGAGCAAAAGAAAAGAAAAGAACCAAATTCTCGAAATGTCAAATCAGACTTAGCGTAGGTACATCTGGTGGGTCTTGCCAGCTGATTGTGATACAGTTCTCTCGGACATCATCAGTTTTGCCAATTTATGCTTAGGCAAGTGTACAAGGATTCAAGATTAAAGAAAGAAAGAAAGAAAGAATTCAAGATAGAGCAGCCAAATTCGAAGAGAAGAGAGATGAGTGCCCTCATTTCATGACTCTGAATTCAATGCGCTTTGGCACAATTGTGAAATCTCAGCACACAAAATATCCGATAGGTAAGCCATACGCATAGATCCAAACAGCAAGCAAAAACAAGAACTTGCCCATATCAAACTATCATCATTAAGCTACTAGGTCAAGAAAAAAATCGGATAAGAAAAACATAATGTGAACTTACTGGGTCAGTCTCAATGACATTGTCCTGCTCCTCATATTCGTCCATGTCTGGTATATCTTCTTCCACCTCACTATTGCCAAAATATGACGGAATTGATTGAATTGTTCCTTTTTTGCTAATTTGTAATGACTCCATCGACGGCAAGTCTTCCACCACATCATATTCAGCTTCTATAGCAGATACAATATGTCAGTAGAGCAAATCAAACCATTGAACAAGCTTTTGTAGAATCTACCTTTAGGCTGTCCATGTGTTGCGAGCCAGCCATCATTGTCTTCATTCTCAAGCAAAACTTCATCTCCAGCAGCATCATACTCTTCTTCTACAGATGCAGCCCTCCGAAAACATGGAACTGGAAAGGGAAGAAAAGAACATGATGTCATCTGCAGGTAATTATGCTATTAGACAATGCTCCCTTCCTCCATTGTCCCCCTCCCTCTTCTTCCTCTTCCAAAGGGGGGTAGAACAAGGAAAAACCAACCAACCCCGAAAACTATGCACATAAATGCAAATGTATAAACATCTGAATCTCGTTGTGGACAGACAACTTCTACTACAACATGGAAATACAAATAAAAAATTACAGTAGAAACAAAAGAAGTAAAAGCAAAGGTCAACATACCATTTCTAGTAATCAAGAACTGCTTGTCAGCAGGCAGATAAGACTTCCTTTTGCTTGGTTCACCTGATTCCCTGTCCCAAAGCCCAAACAAGCTATTACCATAGAAAGTTTCTAATAAGAAAATCCTGAAAGATTTTTCTTTGGTTAATCAATACTAAAACCCATAATAAACATATAAGTCGCAGCAACCAAAGATGGCTTTCAGTAATTAAAAGAAGTCTACTCGAAAGACAAGGTGAAAAAAGTACGCAGGAATTACAAAAGGGAGTCTATTACTAGAGTATTTTAGTATCCCACGAAAAAGAAGAAAGAAAGTAAGTAGGGAAAGCAACAACCAAGACAGTTGATTGTTTTGTATTTAAAGACCATGGAAATTCCATCAGTTTTACTGAATACTGAATATAGCCGACTCAGACGAAATTTCAAGAAGAACTAGTTTCTTATTCTAATGCACCAAGGCATTATCAGTCTTGCTCTACCAAAAAAAGAAACAAGACAAAAACATTGGGCGAAACCAAGGAGAGAATATATTCATTATGTTGTAACTCTATGGGTCTCCCCTAAAATAGTATGATGCTAATTCATAGAAAAATAACTACCAGTCCAAAAAATCAGGTAAACCTTGAAATGTTTAGATGAGTAAACAAATTGCAAAATCATAATTAGTGTTTAATCGCCCCAAAACATAGTATCTTATCTCATCATTAACAAATTGGGCAGTACAGCAGTAGTCCAATCCTTCGCATCAGTCGGACCACAATATTAACATAGTATCTTATCTCATCATTAACAAATTGGGCAGTACAGCAGTAGTCCAATCCTTCGCATCAGTCGGACTGATTACATCCCAATATTTGGTCCAAACATTCCAGTTCCATCCTAGTCCGTCTATATGCTTCTTGAACATGTTAAGTCCTTGAACAGTAATCTCCAAAAGCACCTGGATTTCTCAAAACTCATCAAATTAAGAGCAGACCCACTCATATCAAGTGTTTTGTTGACCTTCTGATACTAGGCTTCCGGAAGAACCATCATAACGACTTTGAGTAGCAAAAATACCACACACAAAAAAATCTATATCAGCATATCTCAATCCAACAGCTCAAACCGGCAGGTTTCACACTATCCACGCTGATGCTACTCCATTTTTGCACCTTTAAACCAACTGTTACCATTCAGGGGAGAGTCAAAAGGAGAATCCACACCCAAATTGGGTCTGAGGAATATGCATATGTGAATTGTGTCCGGGTTATGGGTTGTTCACATATATATTATACTTTTTCAGCACGGTCGAGGTGAATAAACCTAATCACACATATGCTCAACACCGACTCTTGCATATTCCCAATAATCACGCCATCCCAATAACCTTCAGACAAGACACACTAGCAGCTCCACTAAACCCTAACACCCACCAGAAACCAAAAAAACAAAAACACAGAAAATCCACAAACCCAAAGCAGCTCTAGTAACCACAATCATATCACACAAATATGAAATTCATAAAATCAGCATAATTCACAACCGACCAATCATTCAATAACCAATAAATCAAAGTCAATCGAGATCGAAACACTCAAATCAATCGATTACCACAATAACGATCAAAGAAGGAATTCGTTACCATGACCAGGTAGGGCACTTGGAGACGAGATTATCACCGGCGAGCACGAACTCGGAGACACTAAGCACACCTTTCTCCTTGAACGCGGATACCAAACGAGGTCCCGTTATCCTCTCCATCGTCCCCTTGAACGCCTCGTGGAACTTCTGCGCGATCGCCATTGATGGATGATTCTTCTTCTTTGATGGGGAGAATCGATCGATCGATCGAGATTGATGAGTGGATTTGGGGATTTTTGGGGGTAGGGTTTTGCTTGTTTGATTGTGAGAAGTAACTGGGGAAAGATTCGGTGTTAATTCCGTGTGCGCTTTGCTAGGAAATGGGATTTCATTCATCCCGAGCAGCTATATCACTTGTTGATAAAAATACAATAAAATCAAATAAAATTTTATAATTATAAATTTAATTATGAAATTATTTTTTCATTTCACATAAGTTATGAAACATCATTAAAAATGAACATCACATATAAATTATAATATTTTTATAAAAAAATCTAAAAGATTCATAGTATTCTTACTTTATATCGCACCATCTTCGACGATTATGAAACGAAGGGATTTTGATTCGAATTGAATGAATTGGGTTGCAAAACCCTAGGAGGATCATTAAGCCTCACTGCTGTATCTTCGGTTTTTTTCAGACCTCACGAACCATCATCAAGATCTGATCAAGATCTCGTCAAGGCGGTCAACATCTCACACCACCATCACTGCGCAGTTTCAAGTCATGTCCAAACCGGCCTTTGAGTTCCCATCACTGCGTAATTTCAAGCCATGCCCAAACTAGTCTTTGAGCGTCCATCACTGCGTAGTTTCAAACCATTCCCAAACAGACCTCTGTGCTTTCATCACTGCGCAGTTTCAAGCCATACCCAAATACGGCATCTGAGCTCCCATCATTGCACAGTTTCAAACCATGCCTAAACGCGATCTCTAAACTCCCATCACTCCCCTTTGAGATCCTGTCACCTCAGCCAACGTCAGTTAAGGCCCAACATGTATCATCGACCCAAGTCCAAATCTAGATTCATCTTCTATAACAAACTCAATTTGTTCTTTTTAGAATCATCTTGAGTTTGAAAAAAGATGTTATAATATATTAGTAATATAATCGTTGGAATATGACATTTGGAATAACATATTTCATAACATATCATATATATAACATTATAACAACGTAGATTCTTTACGATATATATTATGCAACAACAATGTCCTTTCCACGAGCACCAAAAACATTATCTAGCATTCTATGCAAAAAAAACATCATCCAGCAACACAAACAAACTCAAAAACCAAACAATCATCAAAATAACAAGGAAATTAGGGAGAGAAAAAAAAAAAAAACAGTTGCATCGTTGTGAGACTCGACGGCTCTCCTCCACGACAACCCAGCGCCATCAACGACGAGAACGACCTCGCCGACGCGATCCAACAGAAAGTGGAGCTGAACGTGGCAGTCCCGCCGTCGCCTTGTTCCTCCGGTAACGGAAAAGATTCGATTTCTCCGATCGCCGCCGTGGAGTCATCGTCGACGGCGTGCCGGTCCATTTTCGATTCCGGCAAGTTGATTGTGGTTTGGTGTCGGAGATGATCGTGGAGGAATATGGTGCGGGGTTACTGGGCCGCAGCGGTGCTAGTGTTGTTAGTAGGCCTGTAGGGCCCAAATGTAACCCAAAAAAAGAATAAGAAAAAATAAGAGGATGAACTATTAAAAACGTCCGGCGCAAGTTTTTTTACTTTCCATTTCAGTTTTTATAATTAATATATATAATACAATCTTACATATATCTCGTTCATGGAATTTTTATTTTCCGTTCACAAATTATTTTTTTGCCTTTGCTTTCAGCATAATAATGATATGTAGATGTAAATGAAAGTTTCATTTATCTAATTTGTCTAAAATGAAATTTGGAAATCGCTTTTTCGTTTCGTTTTGTTTTTTTTTAAGCAAAAAACTTCCGGCTAGCTATCACAACTCAAGTCCAATATCCATCGACAACGCGTCGCCGGTGCGGCGAGGAAGTTCATGTCAGTCAAGCTCCTCTTCATCGGAGAGAAAAAGGCTGCATGTTCAACGGCGTTGGAAAATTTCCGTCGAGTATTCGTATCCCGGAACCGGCGGTTTCGCTCCCCACTCTGCAGCGATGCGAATGCGGACTCTAGTGACGTCAGGCTGAGAGCGTGGAATGAAGATCAGGTGAGGAATCGTTCTTGTTCTAATTTTATTTTCATTTTTCCCTTAAATTTGAAATTTGATTTTGTTTGATCCTTAAAATTCGTAGTGTTATTTAGAGGGGATGTGGGGGTTAATTTGACTACGGCGTTCGCTGTTATCTTCATATGTTTAAAATCTATCGATTTTTTTCCTGAAAATTTTGAAATTTAAAATTTTATGAAAAAGTTGATTTTATAAAATTCAACCAATCAAAATCAACAGTGTTAACAAACTTGATCGACTGCTGATTCCAATCAAATTTTGAAAATAAAATAAAATTGTGCTTGGATCCTATTCCTAGCAATTATATTTTTTATGATTTTTGTTTTATCGGAAAAACATATCCATAATAAATACAACATTAATAAATTATAAATTTTATCTTAAAAAATCAATTAAATTCAATTATATTATACTACATTCATTATTTAAGTTGGAGAGAACAACCACAGAATATCACTTTTTTTCCTCTCTTTTTGGTTTTCTCATTATTTCAAACTCGACAACTAGATGATTAGCTATGTATTAACAAGTAAAAATTAGGGGAAAGAAAATCCAAAATATCTACCCATTTATTTCTGAGGAAATAGTAATCACGACCTAATGACTTCCACCATTTGTTTGTCGTCTTCTTAATTATCTGCGATGAAGTTCTCGGATGAGGTTGCTGCTGTAAAAATGCAATGGTTACTGATTCTTACTCAAGTCTTTGCTTTTTGTTATTTAAATAATTTTATTTTTGAAGCATGAGAAATTGCAGCTTTTTCAGTATCAAATTATTGGTGAAAAATGTAGTATTGCTTTGTCGACTTTTTTTTTGCTGTTATGAATGTAATTTGTGTGAAGTTTTTGGCATTATATGTGATTTGAATTATATGCTTTGGAATCAATATGAGTTTCATGGAGTAACTATCAGTATTCCATTGTTGGAATTAAAATCGAAATTATTATCGAAATTATTAAAGTATGATAATTTGGATAATTCGGAATGCAATGTAATATATGTCAGAAATTGAGTGTCTGCTCAAGTTTATGCCATTTGTTGAGATCTAAAAGTCACAAGCTGATTGATTTTTTATTACATGTAATGATCTAACTATGACTATCAATTTTTTGCAGGAAAAACTTTGATGTATAGAAAAGCATAAGACGCAGATGGGTCATGGAATCAGTCGAAACAAGAAATGCACGAACGTCTTCAACTATTCTTATAGCACTAGATGGGAATATTCGCTATAAACACATTGTTGAATGGGCACTAAAAAAGTTCGGCCCCGAGGGAAATGTAGCATTCAAGCTGTTGCATGTGTACCCGAAGATAAGACGAGTGCCAACAGAGAGTAAGTTTTGGTTGTTGATTGGAGGAAATGTGTTATGCTCGCTGACCCCGAAGATGTTTTAAGTCTCTATATTTGAGTAATGTTATTTCTTTTAGCTTGTACGAACGGATATTAAATGGCATGGCATTAATATTAATTATATCTTAGAAAGATATGAAAGTTAAAACTAAGTTATACTGGTTTTCAGAATTAGCTACATCACCAAATAATTTGCTGATATTTGGGTCGCTGGTTTAGTTGATATGATTGTTTGGACATGATACGAGGTGATTCATATTTCATCACCAGTTGATTCGATGCGGAACGTGTCTCATTTGGAATGTGATTCTACTTGAGTGAAACTCCACGTTCCTTTTTGTTGTAGAAGTATGATAGCCGTCGGACTAATGTGCTTTCACTCATGATCGCTTGCAGTGGGCAACTTGATTCCTGTTTCTCACGTGCGGGATAACATAGTCTTGGCCTACAAAAAGGAGGTGGCGTTGCAGAGAAGGAAGATGCTTCTTCCCTTCCAAGAGATGTGCAAGCGTGTGAAGGTTGGGACATCGTATTCAATTTAGTCTTTCGAAAATTCATGCAAGACCAGCCACTGAATCTCTATATCAACTGCAGGTGCATGTGGAAACTTCTGTGATTGAATCGGATGATACTGTAAAAGCCATATCAGATGAGATTGTCAAAGCCTCATGTGATGGTCTTGTCATAGGAGCTTCGAGAAACGGCTTGTTTTCATGGTATAATACATCATGGCATACACTGATGAGGAACATACCGTCACTATTCTGACATAAAAATCTTGCAGGAAAAGTAAAAGGAGAGATCTATCCTCGGTGATCTCTAGATGTGCTCCAAGTGTTTGTACAGTCTATATCATCTCTCGAGGAAAGTTGAAGTATCTGAGACCAGCAGATGCATGTCGATTTCCAAGAACTCTACAGCAAACCAGCTTTTCTAAAACTTCAACCTCGACTTCTTCAGGATATAGGTCCTATATAGTGGGTAAATTTCACACTATATGATCAACGTACTTGAAGTTTCAGATTTCTCAGCCCCTTTCCATTTAATTATCATGTAGAATTCATTATATCAATGGTTTCATGTTTTCATATCTTGCAAATAATATTCCTCACCTGTCACAAGGATTTTGCACTTGCTAGTAGCTAGCATTTTTTTTGCTTACTGTGGTTCTGTATTGGGAAAAAGAAAAATATTGTTAATGCCAAATCCTGCAAAGTTTGGAAGAGGAAACTGAGTTAAATCACCGCGCAGAGCCAAGATTGTTTATCAGAGAAATAATTTGTGATCTAGATATTGCTTACGGTGTCGATTTTTGCAATAGTACAAAAGCTTTCACTCCACGATAACATGTATGGGAATGAAGTGAGCTAGATTCCATGGTCTTTGAACTTCTTTGTTGTGCTGTTCAAGGATATGAAGCGACATAAACTGTATTTTAATGTTCCTCCATATATCATGAGTAGAGCACTTTCACCTCTTATGTGAATATAATCTATGAAATCTGTAAACGTCGTAACTATCTAATATCTATTATGTTCATGTAGATCACACAGATGCTAGCTCAATGTTTTCAAAGTCCTTTCCTCCTTTAGATAGAAGGCTTGATGGATCTTTCCAAAGCACAAAGCACTTGACAACAATTGATTATTCCGGACCTCTGTATGTGGAAGAAGATGAAACTTCTGCAACATGTAATGTTTTGGGTGGCGGTGGTGAATCCGGTACTGATGGAGTCCGTTCTAGTAAAACTTGCTCGTATGAACGCCAAATATCTATTTCTGATCAATTGTCCTCGGCAGGTGCTCCATCATTGTCTTCATCCGAAGATCAGGTAAGCCTTGTGATATTTTGCGAACGTTGTAGTGAGTGATCATGTGAGTTTTTGCAAATGTTGTAGTGAATGATCATGAGAGATTTTGCATGTGCCAGATGTAAGTGGAAATGAATCATCTGCTTTCTTTTTCATTTGTTCGATTAATAAAGTGATGTTATTAACCAGCATATATCTCTTGCTTTTGTAGATGCAAAATCTTATGGAGTTCCAGAAGCTGAAGGGTGAACTACTGCATGTTCAAGAACTACTGGCAAAAACAGAGAATGAGACATGTGATGCTACTCGCCAGGTATAACAAGTTCGATTCATGTACTGACATTATTTGCTTTGGAAATCTACTGTTTGCTGTTGGTTATTGTTTTTGTGTGGAATGTGGATTATGATTTGAGGGATGATATTATAAGATCACTAATAATATAGCATGATCACGACTTGGACTCATGCCTCTGAACATTTGCCAGATAAGTGAGCTATTCGAGCAGCAACTGGAGGAGAAGATGAGGCTCATGGAGATCATAGACAGAGAAGAGAAAGCCAAAGAACTTGCGAAGCTGGAGAGGGAGAAAGCTCAAGCTGCATCACATGCAGCTCATAAAGCGTGGGAGTCGGCTCAGAAAGAGGCTTATCAGAGAAAATACGCAGAGCAGAAGGCAATTCATGAGGCCAAAGAGGCTGAGAAGCTGAAGACCGTGTTTATGGTTTCCAAACGTCGGTATCAGCATTTCACAAAAGAAGAGATTGTGTCTGCTACATCATCTTTCTCTCCATCCCTCAGGATTGGATCTGGATCCTTCGGGACGGTTTACAAGTGCGAGTTGCATCACACAACCGTGGCGGTTAAAATCCTTGATTCTGAAGAGGGTTCAGAAAGCAAGCAATTCCATCAGGAGGTATGATCATTTTATCTATGGGAAGAATCCTTGTGTCTAGAATAACAGAAGTACAGATATGAGCATCCCCATACCCAAAAGCTCGTAAGAACATCAATATACCCTAATATATGTGCAAAGGCCGGCAATGGGGATGCCCATTGTTGCCAAGACGCCAATCGAATCTAGCCGATGTGGCGATGAGGAAGCGGTAACAATTTGACTCTTCATTCATCTTCTTGTTTCAGCTAGAGATCTTGAGCGGAGTCTGTCATCCCCATCTGTTGCTGCTACTAGGCGCATGCCTCGAAGAATCATGCATTGTCTACGAGTACATGCAAAATGGCAACCTCGAAGATATGCTGCTTCGCAAGGACGACAAACCTTGTCTTCCTTGGTTCGACAGGATCAGAATTGCTTGGGAAGTAGCATCTGCCCTTGTCTTCCTTCACAATGCACGGCCAAGACCCATCATCCATCGTGATTTGAAGCCTGCAAACATCCTTCTTGATCACAATCTTGTGAGCAAGATTGGTGATGCTGGTCTTAGCACGCTGCTTGATCCAAACACAAGTACAATTTACAAGGACACTAACCCAGCTGGTACCCTTTGCTATATTGACCCAGAATATCAGAGAACTGGCCTCGTCTGTACTAAATCAGATGTCTACGCTTTCGGGATTGTGGTACTACAGCTGCTAACTTCAAAACCTGCAATTGCGATAACCCGCATTGTAGAAGAGGCCATTGATGAAGGATGTCTGATGCAGATAGTAGACAAAGAGGCCGGACCTTGGCCACCTAATGAGACATGTGAGTTGGCCTGTCTAGGACTCAAATGTGCTGGGCTTTACAGAAAGGATCGGCCCGATCTCAAGGATCAAGTTCTTCCTGCACTGGAGAGATTGAATCGCACCGCTGTTAGAGCTCAGGAGCAGCTGCTTGGGGTAATAGCCGATGGATTGCACTCTGATTCAAATGAGGTTAAGGACCTGGAATTCCATGACAGGAAACGACATCAGTTTATGTTCCATCCTCCAATGCTTAAGGTACTCTTCTCTCCTACATAAGTTTCAAAGGAATGATTGCACTTTTCTAGACGTCCCAATAAACTGCACACATTTGATACTTGTTCAGAAAAATTAACATGAATAGTGCTTCTGTTCCTTCTTCTCTGAATTTATCAGAAATAACGGTTGTTTTTTTTCTATTCCTAAGCTAAACTTGGCGTAAGTGTATGACATAAAAACGGTCTAATGATATGTTCGGAAATATTTTAGAAGATTGCTTATACGTACTCTTAACACTTTCTGGTCAGTTTTGTTCAGTGTTTTCCCCTTGAGTTGGGAAAGAAGTCTTGAATGCCTTTAGAGCATGCATATGTGCTTCTACAATCTTATTATACTTTTACTTCGGAACTGTTGACTATCATCCGTGTTACCTGCACGGCTGCACCATATCTTAATAACGGAGCTTTGTGCAATAGATAAAAATAAAATGCTCTCTTTGTTTAGTCTTCATTGCTGTATCTATGACAAGGAACTAAAATGGCCAGAAATTCACTTTCTTGTTTCTCCCTCCCAAGGGTGTGCTAGTAGTCTAAGGTGGGATGCATGTGTGTTTCAATTTCTTCAGTCAAATCTAAACTTCACCATTCGTCATGTTTTGTAGAACGTCTGGATGTGATGGAGGAATGCCGGGCACCGCTGCTGAATATAGCATCACCTTGTTTGACGGTAATCTATTTTATAAAACTCGGCTCGGCTAGCACCAATTAAAACTTGCCTGTTTAGCTGACTGCGCTCTTTGGTTTCAGGTATATTTGTTTATATGTTTTAGGCCAAACAAGCTTTCCCTGCATGAGCTGGTGGATCTTGGTAGTTTTTTTTGTTCCTTTTTGTCGGATGTATCCTGTTTAGCCGCCTCCTCCAACGAATTTTGGCAGTTAGCTATAAGAATTGAGGTCGTCTAAATTATGAGTGTTGAATCTTCGCAGCCATGGAAAGCAATACAGTCATTTTGGTGATGTAGATGCATAAGATGTTTTTCAAGGTCGCCTGAGTCGGGTAAAGTTTATCTCGATAAACCCTTTTCGGTATGCCATGCGGTAATCAAATAGAGGCACACGGTGTGATGATAACTGCAATAAACAAGGAACAAACTTAACTTCCGTGGACTTTGGATTTGATATGCACGAGGACAACCTGGAACATCTTCGTTTAGTATATGGTATAGATTCTTTCTTTCCTGGCACACAACATAATACGTTCAGTCGACATCCTGTGTCAAGCTGACCCACAACAGCTTCCCCCTAAAAGGAGAAAAAGAAAGCCATCCTTTTGCTGCATATATTCATCGATGATCTGAATCCATCTTCCCAGGATCTGAATCCACATAGCAAAGAAGCCTGTGGGTCAGCTCTATCCAAGGGAATGCTTGTTCCAGTGGCCAAAGCCATACATACAATCGCTGGGCAAAAACCTCCTGAGTACAGAACATGTGCGGGTTGGTCAATAATAATAAAAAAAAAAAAAAAGATACGTTAAAAAAACGATAACGTATCCATATAATTTCGTTAAATACAGAACAGTTTAAAACGATGTGTCAAACTCATGATCTCAAGACCGTTATATGTATCAATTTAATGAGTGACACATTGGTCTCGCCTATAATAAGCTCTGAACCCAATGATTCTATAGCTTATTTTTCTTTTTTCAGACGATCAAAGTGGATAATCAATCAATTAACACCTATTCTGATCGAATATGCGATCACCCACATGTTAAATGAGACAAAACAGACTGGAAACGTGGCCTTGCATTACATGTATTCTCTCTCTCACATTATTTACACTCAACATTGTACATAATACTGTGATGTCTTTATTCTCCTTGCATGAGACCTCAACCACCAAGCTCACACTTATACACTAACTTGCTTCCTGTTTCATTCCTCATTCCTTCCCTCAATGGGTTTCTTGAGATCATCCATTCTTTCCTTTCTACTCTTCTTCACATTATCCGAATCGCAATCACTGACCCGGCCAAAACTCAACAACTTTCGACAAGTGAACGGGCTAAGATGCACTACCTGGAGGGTTGCGGTCGAGGCGAATAATAAGAACCCATGGAAGACGGTCCCTATACAATGCGGTGGTTATGTTAAGGAGTACATGACGGGACATGGGTATCGGGCGGACTTGGAGCTGATGGCGAACCAGGCGGCGGCTTATGCGAAAGGGTTGGAGCTGGGTGGTGATGGGAAGGATGCATGGGTGTTTGATGTTGATGATACGTTGCTGTCTACATTGAGTTACTACGCTGAACACGGTTATGGGTACGTTATAATCCTGTTTAGCACTTCTCTGGTTTTGTCTCATCAAGAGCTTATTTGGTTGGGCTGATAAAATAGTTGGTACGTAGTGTTTATAACTTGTGACTACTACTTTGTTAACATATTGTGTTTATGTCTTAATGTCAAAAGAGCTCTTTGTTGAGTTGTGGAGTCTGTTTTGGGCTTCGCTGTTGAATGGGTTTTTTTGGCCCAAGTTGGGTGATGGGCTTTTGGCTCAAGTTGGGTGTTTGGTTATAAATACCCTGTAATTGTAAACCCTAATTATGAGAGTGAAATTCCTTGTGTTGGTGCGGCCGTGGATTAGGTCAAATTGACTGAACCACATTAAATCTCTGTGTTCATCGTTTCGCTTTATTGTCTTACAATTATTTGTGTGCGTTTGAGATCTCGATCAATATACCCCAACAACTGGTATCAGAGCAAGGTTCAAGATCGAGATCGAGGAATTCCGGCGTGAACAGTACCGGAAGATGCAGATCCTTATCGATTCCTTAATAGAGTTTAGGGTTTTCTCAGACGAGTGGGAGCAATGACAGAAGACGGTAAAGTGAAGATCGACAAGTTTGATGGAAACGATTTCGGTTTCTGGAAGATGCAGATCGAAGATTATCTGTATCAGAAGAAGTTGTACCTTCCTCTGGCGGAGAGGAAACCGGATGGGATGGACGAGGCAGAATGGAACTTGCTGGATCGGCAAGCTCTCGGCGTTGTCAGATTGACGCTGGCGAAGAACGTTGCGTAGAACATCGTGAGCGAGAAGACGACTTATGGTTTGATACAGGCGCTATCAAACATGTACAAGAAGCCATCGGCATCGAACAAGGTATTTCTGATTCGTCAACTGTTTAATACGAAGATGCGAGAGGGTGCGTGTGTTACAGATCATGTGAATATGTTCAACTCTATACTGTCGAGATTGACGTCAGTACAAGTTGTCTTTGATGATGAAATACAAGCACTATTGTTGTTATCTTCGTTGCCTGATAGTTGGTCAGGAACGGTGACTGCAGTAGCCA
>LIEC01012465.1:0-22352 GCA_001925005.1 Drosera capensis | reverse complement strand
TTTCTATTTTTCCATTTCATTAGTCATCCTATCTATAAATAAATGGTTTGTTTTCGCCTTTATTTATTTATTTTTTCCACCTGTATAGGTAGCAGGGACTCTTTACCAGGGGTTCTATGGTTTAGGAGATATTGTCTTGATGGGTAACGGCAAACGGATGAAGATTGATGATCATGATCACCTCAAAGACGTTTTTCTGGATTATCGTGTTGCTATTCTTTGTGATTGTCTGTGTCCTTTGTCTGGTTGGAAGCATTGTTTAGATTCAATGTTGTTTTTTCTTAAAGATCCTGGATGGCAGTACAACAACTACATGAGGAATGAATATGGAACTGATGATTTGATGAATGATGAAGGTGGCAAAAATAAGGAGATAAAATCAGTAGGAGAAGATCAAGATAGTGCTGCTGTAGTCTATGATGAAGGGATGATGAAAATGTTCTCAAAACCTAAATCTGATCAAAGATTTGAAAAGGGAGATACAAGTAAATCTTCAAAGACTCGCACCTTCCAGGCTTTGAAGAAGAACAAGAAAAATATCAAACAAAGAGGAAAAGGCAGGCACCAAGCTGAGAATGATGTGAGCAAGCAGAAATCTTCCCTTGGTTTGATGGAAAATTCGGGTCATCGATTAACAATTAAGGAGTTTTTTCGTGAGAGGTCATCCAAGCTAGGGAACAGGTTGATATACTGCATTCGAAATCTGTGTACCCATTTGCCTACTAAGGTTATTCCATTTGAACTGCTGCAAAAGATGCTTCATACTCATAATCTTCTCAAGGATCTCATATATGGGCGAGGGGGACTTGATCGGCTCTTCATATCATCCGAACTCAGGAAAGAGCTCATGGACAATCTGAAGTCTCTTCCTGTTGAATTTCCAATCTCAAAATCAAAGAGCAAATGCAACTTGACCACCCTCAAGAAACTTTGTCTGGCTAAAACGTGCTTGATATTTTGCACCGCTTCAAGCTCGTGTAAAGCAGAAGCTTTTAGATCGCCAGTGCCATTAGTAATCATTGACGAAGCTGCTCAACTTAAAGAGTGTGAATCCACTATTCCCTTACAGCTTTCTGGCCTTCGCCACGCAATTCTCGTAGGGGATGGGAGACAGTTGCCGGCAATGGTTCAAAGCAAGGTTTATTTTCCTTAGCTAGATCCTTGCAGTTAGCATGTCCATTTATTGACCCTTGTTCTTTGTGATATTAACTTCTCGGCTCCCTCAGGTTGCAGAGAAAGCAGGTTTCGGAAGAAGCTTGTTTGAAAGGCTAGCATCCCTAGGGAGACATAAGCATCTTCTCAATGTTCAATTCAGGATGCACCCATCTATAAGTCTTTTCCCAAACAAAGAGTTTTATGCTTCCCAGATTCAGGATGGCCCAAATGTCAAGGAAAGAAACTATGAACGACGTTTTCTCCAAGGTGGTATGTACAACTCCTATTCGTTCATTGATGTAAGCAAAGGAAAAGAAGACTTCCATCAGGGGACTAGTCCAAGGAATCTGATGGAGGTTGCTGTCATTGCGAAAATTCTGGTCAAGCTCTTTGAAGGTATCTGTTCAACACTTCAACCTCAATGAGCTGTAGTGGTATTCTGTTTGATAGCTGTATTGATACCAGTTTATGGGGTTGCAGAATCTGCAGCAAGAAGCCAGAAGGTTAGTGTAGGAGTCATATCCCCATACAAGGGTCAAGTTCTTGCAATTCAACAAAAACTCGGAAAGAAGTATAGTGTTGAGAAAGAGTCCAGGTTTTGTGTAAATGTTCGTTCTGTTGATGGATTTCAAGGAGGAGAGGAAGATGTGATCATAATTTCTACTGTGAGATCCAATGCGAATGGTTCAGTGGGTTTCCTTTCCAATGTTCAAAGAACTAATGTTGCTCTTACCAGAGCCAGGTAAATGCTGCAAATTTTTTGGTCTGCACACGGCTATCTTGGTTACATCCTTAAATTGTTTGCTAATTCCTTGTTTTTGTTTGTCTTGAAGGTATTGCTTGTGGATCGTTGGGAATTCAACAACTTTAACCAACAGTGGTACCATATGGAGAAGCTTGGTTGCTGATGCTAAATCACGTCGTTGTTATTATAATGCAGACGAGGATCCTATGTTGGCCCAAGTCGTCAGGGGTGCCTCGATAGAAAGAGGCGAATGTGATCCTTCGCTTGGGTTCGATGCTCTCGACTTGGGATGCACAAGTAGAAGGGTAAAGCATATCTTTTCTCACATCTTTTGTAACAAACAGCTCCTATATTCATTTCAGAGTGGTCATTTGATTGATGTGTTTGTCGCACTCGAGAAACTCTTGAATTCGTGAGCTATCTGCTATCCTGAAAGTCTAAAACTGAAAACCAGCTTTTTATGAATCTGAGAAGAACACATCATGCTGGGTTTCCTCAAACTCCACAACATTTAATGAACGATAAATCTGGATAGCGCTTCTATGTAGATTGATTCTTGATTTTATAGTTATATCTATTATCCTTCTTGTGTACCGACTCTCTTGTACTGAAGCAGACTTTGAAGGATCCTGTTCATTACTTATCAAGTCAGCTAGCCTCGCTCAGCATTAGAGGCTACGGAGAGGCATCATCACGTGTCAGGTGAGCATCAAGTTCATGACCAAAGAAACTCAAGAATGTGATCTGTGAGTTGAGCTTCTAGTACTCAAATCGGTTGAATACTAGCAGGGGGACTGAGAGCAGAAAAACAAGAAAGATAGAGAAATAGCAGCATCATTTTGTGACGGATATTCATGATCTATTATTTACATGTTGCGGTTGAGATTTATTTTTTAAAATTTGGATCAATCTTTATTTTTCTTGTGTATGCAGTTTCCTGATCTGAAGTGCCACAAGCAGTCGGAACGTTCGTAGTTGACCTCGCCTTCTTTTCTGGTTATATTGCCATCCTCTTCCTACTACATTGCCTCTGGGTGTTTAGAGTCAGCTCCCAACAGAAACCTGTCGAATGTACTGATATTTTGACCGCCTTCAACATTGTGCTATGTATGTCCTGCATCAGTTATGGCACATCTTTGCGATGCTTGTCCAGTGTTGGCTTCTGAGTGCAATGGGTATATGCACTCTCCAATGCGAAGGGAATGATAAAATTTTATTTTCGACCTCTGTTTTAATCTCGATTATGTTGAACAAATAAATCAAGTTAAAGCATTGGCTCGATTATGTTGAACAAACAAATCAAGTTAAAGCATTGGAGTATTTATGTAGGCGTAGTAAGAATAAAGTCTTTCTATGTTTGAGGGGATGAAATGAGCAAACCGAATCCAATAAGCATTGGATTATCTTTTTTGGGTGTAGGCGTTGTTGGGGATGAAACAAGAACAATCAAAGGAACACAAATACGCAACACTTTAACATTGTCGATAATCAAAAGTCCCTTTTGTTTCATTTCTGAAACAACTGAACCAGTTGAAGTGTAACAAACAAAAAGATGATAATATTTTCCATAAAACATTTTAGATACTCCCTTCCTTCCACAAGCTTTTGCGACATATCTGTGTTTATGCATTATTCGATATACATTGATATGAAATTTCGTTTTTTTCAATTACCTCACGAAACACAAATGATTAAAGTACTCACTTTAGTTTTGATATAAAAAAAAGTGTTTAGCTTAAACATTCATCAATTGCTGTTTTATGAAAAATTTACGACAAAAACAATGTTTATTATCCAATTACAGTAGTCAAACCTTATATTAACATATACAAAAATCAAAATATCACAAAATTTGTAAAAACAAAAGGTGTATACTCTGTACATATCTATGCAATTTTCAATGATCAACTCGAATGTTTTGTTGAACAAAATATTACCAACTCAGTTTGCGTTTAATGAAATCTAGGGTCCTATTGGACACCGAATCAAAAAATAATATTTATCCTTTATGAAATATTAAGTCGTGATAGGTGACTCTTACGACATTAAAAAATAAACACCTAACCCTTTTATCGTTAAAAAAAATCTCATTATTTTGTCAAAAACCAAATTAAAAGAAGTTCTTAAAATGAGCAATTGCATATTTTTCGTTAACTTAAAAAACAATTTACACAAAACATAATTTGCAAGAATTAATATGTTGATCACATATGTGTTTTTAAAATTTAAATGAATGATGTGAGACTTTTTTTGTTAAATAATGCTATTTAAAAAAATAATTGATAAAATACGGCTACAATAAAAAAATTAGGGAAATATCGCTTGCATTTTTTAGGGAAGAAGGGAACATGAAGTTCGTGTTCATTATACATAACACAGAGGTCGTGTTCAATAAAAAATTCACGTCTTTTTTATTAAACGATAAGGAAACACGATAATCGTGATTAGCATAACATTCACGAGCTTCGTGACCAATTTAGTTGGTTTTTTTTCCCCCACCTAAACACCACCATCGTGTTTGTTTCAATGAGAAGTGAAAATTTGTAGTAGACACTATGGTAGTGTTTGACTAAAATGAACCAACTTATTTGCCTAAACACTAAGATAGTGTTTACCACATTTTATATTAGTAGGTTTTCATGCTTTCTTTTATTCTTTGGTCTACCCTATGATAGTTTTAGGTTTTTTGTCTATTAATTATATATATGTTCTTGTAAATATATAAATAATGTTTTAAAAAAGGTTGTATCCGTACTTTCTGATCAACTTATGATTATTTTCTTGAATCTATGATATATATCCCTTCGTCCCATGTATCTTCTAGGAATAACATTTATTTTGGACATGCAAATTTAGATTTATCTTCTTCTTTTTACAACTTCAATTATAAATCACACAAAATTTCTCTCTTCATCTTTTATTATTTTTAACCCCATAAAGTTTTTCAAATATAAAAATGATTCAAATAATTCGAAACATCCCGAAAAGACAAAACGATACAAACTATATGAAACTAAGGGAATATATAATTACTAGACAAAAAAACTAAAACTATCATAGTGTTGACCAAAGAATAGGGTTGAATAAAAAGCAGCAAAAAAAAAAAAAAGGAAGGAAAAAAAAAAAAACTAACATAAGATGTGGCAAACACTACCATAGTGTTTTAAGCAAATAAGTTGGTACATTTTAGTCAAACATTACCATAGTGTTAGCACAAGTTTTCACTTCTCATTGAAACAAAATACGATGGTCGTGTTTAGGTGAAGAAAAAAAAATGATGTTCGTGAACATTACATTAATCATGATCATCGTGTTTTCTTATAATTTGATAATCAAAAGATGTGGATTTATCATTGAATATAATCTTCGTGTTTTGTATAACGAACACGAACTTTATGTTCTCTTCTTCTTAGAAAAACATAACTATATTTCTCAAATTTTTTTTAGCCGTATTTTTCCAATCATCTCTTTAAATAGCATTATTTAAAAAAAAAATCAATTATATGTCATTATTTATTAAATATTGGGTTTTATATTCTTCCTCCTGTGTTTCCCGAGCCGTCGTCATCTTTTGCAGGCTGTAGTCAATGACTCAACTCAACCGATTATCGCGATAATGGAGTGGGAATCATGGAAGACGATGATCGAACTCCTCACCGCCGCCGCCCTCCTCCTCATCGCCTCTCTGCTCTCCGTCGTCTTCTGCGAAGCTCGCCGTCGCCGATTCAACAACTCGTAATCCCACCAACAACCAAAATCTATGGAAAAGAAAATCGAACCTTGATTCTGAATTTATATTATCCTGTTGGTGTTGAATTATGCGGATTATTTGTTGCAGACATATTCAAGGACACTCCGTCTTCGAGGATCCGAATTCGCTTCAACCGGTGCGTCCACTTACTATTTGGCAGATTCAATTTAAGATGATATTTGTGGTGTTTGATGTCTTTGATGTAGCTTATATGTTAGGGTTGGGGCTGCTGCAATCCATGATTTAATTATGTTACGGAATTATTGGGTGGTGAATCTATTCGATGTTACAAAATGTTGTAGGGGAGATGGTGGTTGTGAAAATGTGTTAAATTAGATAAATGCAAAAAAGCCCACAAATTCTCGTCAAGTGCAGGCATGGGGAGGACGAGATGTTTGTGGCCTTAACCCGTTTGTGAAATAAATGGGTTGTTTCCTATTTCCTTCATTAGGAGTCGAATCCCTGACCATATAGTTAGGGGGGAGAGTTGCTTGCCACTAACGGTTCTTGGCATTTGTGAAAATGTATTATTTTCTGAAAATTGGATGAGAAGAGAAGAAGAAAGTGTTGTATCTTATGAGGTGAAAGCTATTTCGTATTTGGTGTTGGGGATTTGAAAATAAGTTAATTGGTTTTTATCCTGTGTGAAGAGAGAGTGAAAGGATTGTTTTTTATTTTGTGGTCAATGTGATTGGAATCATTGTTTTCCGAATCAGTGGCATATGACGATAATGGGCGGAGTCAAGTTGCTAATTTGTGCAATTTGGGGCTTGTTGGCTGATTGGCAGTTTTGAACCATTGGTTAAAAAAACTGCTTATCTGGGGAATGGTTGTTCATATTCATATAGGTTCGATGTTCAAGCTCATAGTGCTTGTTCATGTATCAGAATATCAGATATAGCGTTATATAACGTTTTACAATTCCTGTTTCTTGTGTCGGATGAGCTTTTTGTGTGAATGTCCTGAACCATTGATCTGGTTAACTATGTGATGGTCTTCAGGGTACTAATGTTGTTTTTCTCAGGTTTCATGCCCCTCTATATATGATCCTGCGGAGAAGTATTTGTCTTTAATAGTTCCTGCATACAATGAAGAGCATAGGCTTCCTGGAGCCCTTGATGAAACCATGAAGTACGCACACTTGTTAGTTATACTGAATTTCTCCTTTTATTTTATGAACTTGTTAATTCATCCTGTTATTTTCACTATTGCTTCTCTCTTTTTTGTATCCTGTTTTGTGATAATCTGATGAGAGTTATGCGACGGAGGATTTCATCAATATTCCTTTTAAGTGTTCTAGACTAGTCTGCATTCTTTGTGAATGTCTCTCAGTCATGGTGTAGTGTAGGAACTGGTTGGATGCTTATTGCATAGTGAATGATAATTCAGCTATACCATTTTTCTTTACCATATACGAGTTTGTAGTTGCCTTGAAGAAGGAGGTGTTGAACGTGATAAGTGCTTTCTCATTTCTGTTGTCATTGGCTTATGCTCCCACTTCCTTTCTCAAAATCAAATCAATGGTCAGATTTTATGAAAGGGGGAAAAATCAAGGTTTTTCTAACTGGGAACCCTATCGGAATCGATTTTTCCAAAACCGATACGGTTCTACGATTCGGAGGTGAATTGGTCGGGTTCACTCCTAGTGAAGGGTGAGAAGGGTTCGGGCGACTCGGGACGATTCGGGTAGTGAACCGGTTCATTTAAAAAACGAAACAGTTTGGGGATTCTGTCCGATTTGTTGAACCATAAAAAGAAATGACCTCAAGATACAATGTTATAACTTAAGCGAAAGAGGATTGTGACCGTTGTAATAAGCTGATTAATACCTGATTTTGTTCTTCCAGTTATCTGCGGCAGCGCATGGAGAAGGATAAATCATTTTCTTATGAGGTATTTTTTCTACTAACACATTTTTTTCCATGTACAAGAGCTTCACCGTTTACCCTTAAACTAATTATCACCGTGGTTTTTCATCATGTATATTCCACTAGCTATTATTTCCGAAGAATAAATCCTAATAGGCAACTTGTGGGTCTTCCTTAATAAGTTGATGTCTTATTTGAATTGGTGCTCTTTCATGTTTGTTTTTTTTTTTTTTTTTGTTTGGGAAGCTGATTCGAATTTGATATTTGATTGCCTCTAAGAGCATCATATTTGAATTGGAGCATCTTGGTTGCTTAGATGATGGCTTTCATCCTTCATCATTTGATCCTCTTCTTACACTCTGTCATTTTGATCTTTGTATCCAGACGTTCCATGTGATTCTGTATTAGGTTGCTTGGCTTGTTGGGGATAAGCATTAACTTGCATCTTACCTTGAACTATTAGCATTTTTGGTGTTGTGATGTTTTCTTTTTATCATTCATGATATAGTAAAGGAATTGCTTTAGGAAGCCGGTTAGGATAAAAATTCGCATTCACCCTTTAGTTCTAGAGGCCATTTTCATGTCTGACAATCAAAATGACCTTCATTTATGGAATCCTTTAGGAAATAAACGTGGAACATGGCTTCTTATTTTATTTTATTTTTAATTTTTTAGTGCAATTTAACATATTATGCTGTAACTTCTCTTCTTTTTCATTTGACGCTTCTATGTGGATATGTAATTAAAGGTGGTGATTGTTGATGATGGGAGTACTGATGCGACAAAACGAGTAGCATTTGAATTTGTCAAGAAGTACAGGACAGACAATGTCAGGGTTCTCCTCCTCGGTAGGAATCATGGCAAGGGAGAAGCTATCAGAAAAGTAAGTCACCTCGGATCTTTCATCTTTCTAGGATATAATACAACGTAGTCATGTGCATTCAATGATTGGCAGTAACTGATTGTGGCGCTCTCGTTCTGTGAAAGCATTGCCAAACAGGGAATGCTTCATGCACGCGGGGAATTGCTTCTCATGCTGGATGCAGATGGAGCAACTAAGATAAATGACTTGGAGAAGCTTGAAAATCAGGTTAGTGTGTTATGACCTTCATTTAATGAAATTTTAAGCGATAAGTGGGAGTGCGCTGAAGAAAACGATGTAGATTCTCGAATACCTGATGTTTTACCAATCAGATTTCTGCCGTTGTGAAAAAAGAACTTAAATTGAACAATGGAGCCACCAATGATTCTGGTGTGAGGATATCTGATGTTCCCATTGCTGCATTTGGTTCGCGTGCCCATCTTGAGCAAAAGGCTCTTGCTACAGTTGAGTCCCTGAGACTTATCCTTGTGCTCTTTATTCTTTCTCCTTCAGTTTCACTACTAATGCAATTTCCATATTCATCTATCATCAGCGTAAATGGTACCGCAACTTTTTAATGAAGGGCTTCCATCTTGTGGTGCTCTTTGCTGCTGGTCCAGGAATCCGTGATACTCAGGTACTATATTCCGCTGTATAAGCGGAATCTGACCCCTATGGGAACTCCCTTGCTTGGAATTGCTATCTGAATAGTGGTCCATTTGTGGAAAGAGTAAAATGGTCCATGACTCTGTTTGGATTTCAATTGCGCAGTGTGGTTTCAAGATGTTCACCAGGGCTGCTGCACGGAAGCTTTTTACAAATATCCGCTTGAAAAGGTATTACAGTCTTGTTACTCTTGGCATACATGGTCTTTTTATTATACTTGCTGTGCTATTTTTCACTTTTACACATCTGGATTTTGGTAAGTCATTCTTAAGAAGCCTTTTTTTTTTTTCTCAGTTGCTGCTCTTGGATAAGTGTCTGGTGTTGTTAACCGTAGATACAAAATTGTGTATTTTGTCGAGCCGGAAATACCTTGTATACTACATATCTTAAACATACATCACTAGGAAGATGGTTTGTTTTGCAGGTGGTGTTTCGATGTTGAGCTAGTGTACCTCTGCAAGCATTTCAAGATCCCAATTGCTGAGTTATCTGTGACTTGGTCGGAGATCCCTGGATCCAAAGTAAACCCATTGAGCATCCTGAACATGCTCTGGGAAATTGTCCTCATGTCTTATGGATATAGGACCGGCATGTGGAAGATTGGTTCCTGACATATCACAAGATTTTGGAGATGCATCAGGATAGCTATAATCCCTCCTTTTGACAGTTCCTTCAGATTTAGCATTGCTACCAAACGTGGGCACGCATCAAGGCTGAGTTACTCTTGCAAACAAGTCTTCTGACCTCCCTGCGACAGGCGCTTGTCGATTCAAGTTTTATAATCTTACTAGAGATGAAGCTATGGATATTTTTCAGCAAATTATAGTGGAGAACATGAGATAATATAATCTTAACTTGATTATGAATGATTACGGACATACATCAAGTATGCACATTCTAGGAATCTATGATTAAGAGTATCGCTGCAACCATTTACTGTTTCATTACGACAAAACAAGAACATTATGAAGTTGCTTTTACCGATTTTATCCTCAAGTTGAGGCCGGCAGAACTTATTTTGACCTAGTTTCTTTTTGGTTTCGTCACCTAAACATTTTGGAATGCCAAATGACAGTATCATATTATCATATCTTTTATCATTATAAATATATAATATAAATAAAAGAATTTTTTTGGTTAGTCTCATCCATATGTGAACTTTTCATTGATATATTATACAATGAATTAACTAACATCATTAAAAACTTCATTATCAAGTATATAAATGATTAATTATGTGAAAATTTGAAGCAAAACAATATTATAATTGAACAAAGAGTTTCTTATAATTGAAAAATACATGAATATTCGATAAATTATAGTTTATAAAATATAATATAACTATTTAATCTAAAATGAATTATTTGTTATTAATAGAAAAAAATACAATATAATAAAATACATCAAAAAAATATAATCGAAAGTTATATATTTATAAATAGTGATCTAGTTATACATAATTTGAGAGAATGCTAGTTTCTTGGTTGGTATTGGGTCAAGTGGATCATCATTGTGTTTAAAACTCATTAAAAATCTCTTTTGTTTCTTCTCACAAAAAAAAAAAAAAAACCCCATCTTTTTTGTCATTGTCTTTTAAATGGATTTGATTATTGACTAATGGTTTCAAGCTAATTAAATATCTCCTTATATAAATTTTGATTTTTTTCAAAGCCAAACAAAGAATCTACCCAACAAAAACTATAGAACATTTTAAACAGCTCAAAACGTTCGAATAAACTAAATTAATTTTTATTTGAACCCAATCAGTATTCTATAGTATAGAACTACAAACATTTGATATATAAAGAAAAAAATTACTTTAAAAAAAGAAATATCGCTCGATACTGAAGACCGATTAGTAACTCAATTTATGACTAATAATTTAATTGATTTTTTCTACCAAATAAAAGTTCGTTAATTTATATTGTCATTTTTTATCTCCAAAAAAAGTTCATGAATAGTCAATGAGTTATGAACAATTATTATAAATAATTTAATGATATTATTTAATGATATTATTTTTTATCATTATAAAATCACTTTTAAGGCATAACACCCGTCGTCAATGCAAACTACGACAGCAATCACCCTCTAAAAGATCTACACATAATTACTATGTACAAAATAAAGCACCCATATCACAAATTTGTCAACAAACACACCAATAAAATGTTTAACATGCTAAACCCAACCAGCCAAATCACTAATTAGAGACTAGTTATAATGAATAATTTGAATGTAAGGGTATCATCCATATTATTTTTTCCAACCAAGTACCCACTAAACATTAAAAAAAAATAAAAAATCTTGCTTCCCTAGTTCGAGTCTCCTCTTTCTTTCTTTTTCATAAAAAAAAAAAAAAAAAAAAAAAAAAAAAAAAAAAAACTTGTTTTCTTATTTGTGGGGATAAAATTATATGCTTCTCATATTTTGATAGGTTAAAGATCTTTTATTTTTATTCTATATGTCTGACGTTCATTATTCTTTCCATCATAAAAATGACATTGTCTCATGTCTCAATGTTGTTGCGATTTTTGTTATTGTTTATCATATTTATTGTCGTTGTCGTTCTCGTTTTTAGTTCGTTGTCGACGGCGACGACGGTTCATCATCTGGTCGTCATTATCGCCGATTCTTCGTTCAGTCATCATTGTTAGCAATTCGTTCTCGTTGTTGATAGTTCGTCGTTTTCGTCGTCGTTAATTCGTCGTCGTTGTCAGTTTGTCATTGTCGTCGTTAACTCTTCTTCGTCGTCATCGTCGTCGCGAATTCGTCATAGTTGTCGATTCGCTGTAGTCGTTGAATTTATAAAAAAAAAATTTACAAAATTGAATTTTGGATTGAATATTTATATTTGAGAAAAAAATTTCCTAATTGATTACAAAATACCTAATGAAAATAAAATAATAATAAAATATTTTTGTGTAATTAAAATTACATACAGATATTTATTAAGAATTTTTTTTTATCGTACCATCAATGTGTTGTTTCAATCTGTATAATAATACAGATTGATAGACTAATTATTGTCTAAATAAGTAATTTTAACCATATATTTCGACCCAAAAATCTGCCTCAACTTTAGACATAACTACGTGAACAATTCATTCATTCCTTTCTCATTGTTAAGCACGTTAGTTCAGCAGTTTCCAAGGGTTAGTTGTTCAACCCCAACCACACACAATTAATGTGAGACCAAAACCTATATCTGCCTGCCTCATAAATATCACACCATTTCCTTTTATTTAATTTCAATCAACCTCAATAGTCAATATCAATTGTGCCCACTCTAACCAACCATTTCTCTGAAGTCTCGATTCCATTGATTTATCCGCCAAGGTTGGATCTTGCTACGAAAATCCAACTGGGTTCGTCTCCAATCCTGTTTCCATCAACTGGGTCTGTGAGATTTGGGTTCGGAGATGAAGGTTTCTGTTGTTTCGAGGAGTGGAAGGGAAGTTGTCAGAGGCGGGCTTGAGTTCAGTGATGCTGTAATTACCCTTTTCTGGTTGATTTTGATTTGGGATATTGTAATTTTATATGGTTTTCGATATGAGAGGGTTTTGGGGGGTTGATTGGGCTTTTATTTGGTGTTTGGTGGTTATTGGTTGAAGGGTGATGGGTATTGATGTGTTTTATGTGGGATGGTTGGTTGTTGGTTTGTTTTGCAGGCTACTGTTGCTCATCTACAAGAAGCCATTTACAGGAAGAGTGAGTCTTGCAGTGCCCCCCTTTTTGCTATTTTAGCAACTTGTTAGTTATCATCATCATGTAGTGAGTCGAGTTTGGCTCAGAAATTACTTTGTTAGATATTGGTTGCGAGCCGAATCTTCAGATTGTACCTTACAAGTCGTGTTGGGAATGCTGCCCTTTGTGCTCTATAAACCTTTCCTTCGATCGCAAAAGTAGAGATATTTCATCAAATTGTCACAGGATTGGAGGATGTTTAGGATTTCCATTTTATAACTTAAAGAGGAATAACTCGAACCGAAATTTAAGATTACTATAGATATGGGAAGTGTTTGATTGAGTTGCATGTAAAGTAGCATTTTTATTAGAAATATATCTTCTTGTTTGGTATTCTGTTTAGTTCTTGACTAGTGAGTGGCTTTATACTGATCTATGATTAACAAAATAGGGATTTTCCTCTCCAAGTTTCAGTTACTGCTTTGAGGATGATAAGTTCAGGATTGGGATACGACAACATTACAATCTGATTAAAATATTAGGCAAACTACACAAAAATACCTAATGGAAGTTTCATTAATGTTTTAATACCCATTCGACTCCGTGAACTGTAAGTAATGACGCCGTGAACTGTAAATAATGACTCCGTGAATCGTAAATAATAACTCCATGAACGGTCAAAATCAAAATAGGTATCAAAACATAACAAAAAACTTAACTAGGTATCAAAACATAATTGCCCCTAAAATTTTTTGGCACTGGTACCAGCTATGGATGATGATTATATTGGTGCTAATTTTATAACTCTGATTTTCATCTTAGAAATGTATAGCTATGGGATTATTGTGGAAGGAAAGGTATATTGTTGTTAGTGCGACGTTAGACATCTTGATTGTGGAACTCTTTTTATGTCAAAGATGAATACGCTATATTTTTTTTTTCTGAAAATGAATTGGAAACTGCCATGAAATTGAGCGTTCTTTAGTGTAGTTATCCTATATTCTGGTCTGTTTTAGGTTAAATGTTTATTGTTATAAACTTTTAAGTTTGAGAGCAGCCTTCTGAATTATTAGTTGTCTGGCTTAAACATGACCTGATAGGCTGATACGATTTAACTGTTTTGTAAATTGGTTGCTATGCTGAACCTTACATGGTTTATCCCTTTGACCATGCGTTGAGCTATAGAACACTTGATTTTAGATTAAAGACCCATTTTGAAAGAAGTTGCTATTCAACTTTCCTTGTTGGAAAATTGGCCTTACTCCACCTCTTGCTAAAAAACTATCTTGTTTTAAAATTGTTCTTATTTCCTGGTTCATTTTCGTAAGGTTTATTTGGCTAGACGTGATGACATAATTCGTTTGGAGTTCTGCCAGTTTTAAAAATATTGATTTTCCAGCATCTTCTGATCAAAGCTGAAATATCGGCTACATTTGCAAGATTGACGGTTTGAACTGTCACTTATCTTAGTTGTAGGATCTGCCCTATTTTATCTAAATGACATCGTTTTCTTTATAAGTGCAATGTTCGCATGTAGAAGAAAATGATGATTTTGTTGTTCTTCTTGGCATTACAAGACAGTCGATGAATCCACCTCCTGTGTAAAGAGAACATGCAAGGAATCAACTTTGTTTTTATATGTTGTGATCTGATTTATTGTCCTTGAACTTTACTGTTAGTTTTTGATGAAAAGTTGCTTTGGGAATTAATTCATCTTCTTGTGTATCTTTGAAAGTTCATGTAGAAGTCTTAACTTATTAGTTATGGTTCGGTTTGAACTGGATTGGTGGCTGTTACACGGAATCATTATTTTGTGTTTCCTCCTCCAGGCGTTTGTGCGTTTGTTTTCACTTTCTAGATTGGACTAAAGGGAAATGGTTTCACAAGTGTTATTATTTGAATATTTCCTTCTCTGAAATGGAGAACAGTAGTATATCCTTGTACAACTTGGTGTAGCTCCAACAACTTGAGCTGATTTTTGTCATAGCATTTGAATTTGAGGCTGTTTTTGTTTATGCAGCAAATTACTTTGGTTTTATGTGGAGTACCTACTAGGTTTGTTTGGGCGGCTGATGATTCACATGGTCTGTACCCGTTGACTTTCTTGCCTTTCTCGAGCGGAAAGTACCAAAAACCCAGCTATATTTCAATTATTTTGTTCAGTTGATAATGTCAACTTTGATGCAATGGCACTAGTTAAATGGACCACGACGCTCGTATTTCATGTTGCTTGTCGTTCACTAAACGAACGCTCCTTGTGTTTATGTCTAGGAGTTGCTGCTCCATATATGAGTGGAATCAAGTACTGTTTAACTCAAAAAGTTCTCATGCAATCCTTTTACCGTACAACCTATAAATCATGGAACCTTATTACTAGATGGCCTATAAACTCTGATGAATAAGATTGATTTATATGTCTAATATGTATTCTAACTGCTTGAGCCCTTGTTCTTCGTCTTCTTCTGGTTATCGGCCTTGCACTCATGTTTTGGTGAAGTGAAAGATGTAAATGCAAAAAGATACGATCTTTGCTTTCTGTGTAAGAGGATTTGATGAATAGAAAAAGAAACCATGGAATGGCAAAAGAAATATTGAATAGAAAAGGAAAACCCAGTTCAGTGATGCTCAAGTGAATGCTGCAAACTCTATTTTTCTCTGTAGCATTTACATTTTTGTCTTGAGTTTCAAACTCTTGCACTAATTTGTGTGAGTGAATTCTGTTTTTGCTTGCTTTGGCTATAGCTCCGGTTGATATCTTTTCTAATGTAACTTGGTTTACCTTAATTGCATCAGCAGCCAAGAAGTTCTATCCTTCTAGACAGAGGCTGACTCTTCCTGTACAACCTGGTTCAAAGGAGAAACCTGTCGTCCTCAGTTCCAAGAAGAGGATCAAAGATTATGCTGATGGAAACAATGTAACCGTGGTGTTCAAGGATCTAGGGCCACAGGTTTCCTATCGTACTCTCTTCTTTTTTGAGTACCTAGGTCCTCTGCTCATCTACCCCATCTTCTACTACTTCCCCGTGTACCAATACTTCGGTTTCAAAGACAAGCATGAGAAACTCCCCGTCCAGACATATGCCATGTACTATTGGTGTTTCCACTATTTCAAGCGCATCTTGGAAACATTTTTCGTGCATCGCTTCAGCCACGCAACTTCTCCAATAGCCAATGTGTTCAGGAACTGTGCTTATTACTGGACATTTGGAGCTTACATTGCATACCATGTGAACCACCCTCTCTACACTCCTGTTAGCGACCTTCAAACGAAGATCGGATTTGCATTTGGCCTGCTTTGTCAAGCTTCCAACTTCTACTGCCACATATTGCTCAAGAATCTCCGGAGTCCTGATGGGAGTGGTGGATACCAAATTCCTCGTGGGTTTTTGTTCAATATCGTGACTTGTGCCAATTACACAACGGAAATTTATCAGTGGTTGGGATTCAATATTGCGACCCAGACTGTGGCGGGCTATGTGTTCCTTCTTGTTGCTGCATCTATTATGACTAATTGGGCTCTTGGAAAGCACTGGCGTCTGAAGAAGGTAAACCTACAGCTTCCATCTGTTTTTTCCCTATTCGTAGTGTGGCATGTAAATCACATAGATAAGTGCACCTATGCCCAAAGCAGTTGGCAGACAAGCTGCTGACTGCACAAGGCATTGTGTGTTGAACTCGTAATGGTTGAACCCTGAAACCTGAACTTACAGCATTGAGGTGGAGATCCAATACGTCACCAGTTTCTTGGAGACTGCTGAAAGTAACTCGCAGTGACTTGAGTGGTGGTCATTTTGTAACTTCATGATGTTGGTGTTTGGGAAACTAGTTTGGCGTTTCATTTGCCAGTATCAGGTCAAGAGCTTCCAAATCGTATCATACTTGTGGTGTCAATGCACCAACAATTGACCTTAAATATGATGAGAAAGATCTTGTATTCTGACGCCTGGTAACATTATTTGCCTTGTAAATGTGCAGTTGTTCGATGGGAAGGACGGCAGGCCAAAGTACCCTCGCCGATGGGTAATTTTACCTCCATTCCTGTAGGAGACCCAGCTCAGTATCAAGATTGTCTTCCTTCTACGGTCATGATTCTTGTTGTCTCGAGGTGTAGTGGTTCATCAATTTACTGTAACGTGTTTCAAAAACCGACTAGAGGAAAGGATATGCCGCCGCAAGAACGGTGAGCTGATGTAGATGATGATCTTCTATCAACTTAAATTGTATTGAATGGGAATTATGCACTTGCTGTTCTTTATGTTGAACTGTTTCCTTTGAAATCTGTCGTGCTGTTGTGACTTCTATGCTAGTTTGATCTTGAATGAAAAACGGAACCATTTTTGTAGGTCTTGGTTCATTGCTGTAGTCGTCAGAAGGTTTCCCGACATGAAACTGGTTACGAAAATCACTTCCTACCGGTTATCCATACGTAACCAGAATGGATAGCGGAGGAAGACCTTTTAGTATATATAGACCCTCTAAGCTCCGTAAACCTCCAGTCTTCACGACCCACTTTCCGCTTAGATAGAACCAAATCATTCAAAACTTTCAAATATACGGCAGGCAGCTAAAGCAAACCGGTATATTTACCCGAACCAGAAACAAGTTTGCTCTTCATAGAAGAGAGACCATAAACTAAAGTGGATTTGAATTCCTGATCTGTCAGGGGAATTCTGTATAACTTCTTGTAGTATATGTTGGCCGGCTGGCCGTGGTCAAAGTAGCTTCTATCCGCTGTTGTTTACTGGTTTGGCTGTCCAGAACGTGCATTATGCACTTTTACTGTCTTAGTTAAATTGAGGGGGGAAATATCAAGTGATACAGACCTTTTTGCTTATCCAGCTTAGAGATTCTTGTTAAAGGGTTGGAAAGAAAGCTTAGCAGCTGGACATGCCGTGTTGCTAAACGTGATGACAACAAATGAAGCTGATTATTAGATGTGCCTTGTTATCTATATCTTGATGATATTGTCTATGTAAAACTTGTGATGACAATGATATTCGTCCATGCTATGCCAATGCATGCACTCATCCCGTCGCATGCCTTCATCAGATAATATAGATACAAGTCATCCTGATACCTTCAATATTTTCCATCCCGAAAACTAACTTGTAAATTGAAGATTCTATCTTGTATTGAGAAATGAATGGTTATGAGTATAAAGAAATACTCCCTCTCTTTCATAATATTTGCAATAATTACTTAATTGGATCGTTCCAAAATATATATATAACGTATCATATTTATTAATTTTTTCATATAAAAAAATACAAAAACAAACATCATCTAGTACAGTACACCCACTATTTTCTATCGCAACTGCTACAGTAAACTCTACTATCGTAAAAAAATATTCTTTTTTTATCAAATTTGACACAAATTTAACACACATATCAATCCATGCCTCGGATTAAACCGTTGTGTATATTTTGAAACGGAGGGAGTCGTAGTTTTTTCTCCGTAATATCTTTCTTAATCTGACTTGAGTTACATTTTCGTGCGAAGCTCAACATTACTGTTCTTGTTGTTTTGTTCACTTCTTCCAAACATGTTACCTCAAACATGTTATCGTTTGCAAAATTCCATGAGTCTGGCCAAATGTTCAGGTACGTCCTTTATTTTTACTCTCATGTATTTGATGTCGATTTAGTTTCTCCATGTTGCAGAAATCACACCGGTCCTTTATTTAGCGTCTGAATTTTATGAGATTGAATTCGAAGAGTATACTATTTCAATATTTGTTGATAATAGCATCGCAAGGGTCTTCAAAATAGTCCTAAGCCCTTCTTTCAATATTTTCAGTTATTAAATTAATTTTTAAAAAGATCTCCACGCATGTCTTGTCTCATGGAAAGAAAATATTGTCTGCATTATTGAAATGGCTCAAGGAACGAAAAGGGGTGCTGCTTTAAGCAAATTCTCCCTCCAAAGTTTATGAAATAATTAAATGCAAGAAGGAGCTGCTTTAGTACTTGTTTAGCCTCATATACAGGGCTGATTTTGAGTGGGTTCGCTTCTTAGAAATATATTTTCTCATTAGGTTTTTCTGTTTGCCACTCACATGAAATGAGGTTTAGTTTATATGATTGTGTTTTATGGGATTGTTAGAGTTATTCATCTAGTTTAGATTGTAGTCAATGTTAGCTTCCTATGAATAGAAATTGTCCTAAGTGTTGTCTGTTTGACCGTAGCTCACTGAGTTGGTTATAGTTTTCTCTAATATAAGTTTATCTCCCTTCATTGACATGTCACAAAGGGTTTCTCAGACCCTTTCCCAATAATTATATGGCAAGAGATATTACATCTCTTGTGGGCATAAAAAATTAGAAAACAGTCTCTATGGTAATATTATAAGAGAGATATAATATTGTGTACATCTCATATTTATCACATCCTGTATCTAATATGATTATGCAGATTATTGTTTTTGTTTTTATCTCATTTAATTGACATGCTTAAAACTCAATTGTGTAGCAACTTTAGCATCAGAGATAGCCTTAGCTTATTAGACACGATATTTTCCTATGATTTTCACCAGCTCAAACTTGAATGCTCATCACTTGAGATTTTTCCTGGGTTTCTTGTGATATTCCTGGGCACTTATGTCTTGAACAAGCAGACGCCAAATAGACAACTTTGGTTGTCATCTCCAGTTAGGTACGTGTCTCCTACGGAAGCGCTTCCTTTTCTAACCCTCTTTTCATGACTTTTCATGGAAACAATTTTTCTGAGTATGTGATTCTTCTGAGTTGCCTCAGATACGTTAGATTGTAAATATGCCAATGCCAATGCCCATTGCAGAAGAGCGAAGCTGCGGAAGAAAGGGATCAACCTAGTTCATGCCTTCATGTCATATATTGTCTTCTTTTGTCCGACTTTTACAGCATCTCTGTTTTTTCTTAAAAGGAAATCCCGAAGGATAACTGACATTCACTACACCAAATATTGTTCCAACTTTCAAGTAACTACGGAAATGCATATGGTGTCTATATTTTTCCATTCTGGTAGTCTTTGGTTAAGATACGTGTGTTTTGTTGCAGCGGGAAAACCCCTCAGCCTTTACTGAAGATTCTGATCTTCCCATCAATCAATTTACGATATACTCGGGTTCTCTGCTAGGTTTGATCTGCAGGACAACGTAATTAATGAGCGACGGCTTCCCACTTGGTATGTTGATTCTAATGCAGAGCGAAGTTTTTGTTAGGCCATTTTACTTCCAGTTATGATGTGAGCCGTAGCAAGCAAGTCAAAGCAACCATTTGCTCATTTTGCTCAATGCGTGATTTGCAGATGCCACAGCTTCACTTGTAAGAGCGCGATCACTGGAATATCTCATGTGACTATGGTTCTTCAGAACTGGGTTGGACTGATGGTTGTCGAATAATGATATTTACTCTACTGTCCGATGTCTTGACAATTTAATTGATCAGAACTGTGGCTGATGAACTTTTAAGTTTGCGTTTCCAATCTGGACTACGACTTGCTACTCACAATTAGCTATGTCCTGTCCATTTGTTGCAATATCTCTGGGACAGACGGTGGATATTACTCCTTCAGATTAAAGATCCATATTATGATCTTCACATTGAGTCGAACTTTTGATAAAGTTGATTAAACATGACCATTGCTTACTATGAAACTCGTATTACCTTCGTGCGCAAATGATACTAAGCTGACCTTGCTGAAATGCTCCACTGCTATTTACCAGACCAGATGAAATGATTTCTTGATTTGTTCGACTTTTCACCAATATGTTTGATGAAGATGCTGTGTTAGTGCCAAAAATAAACCCATCTTTTTTGGGTTTTACTAGGATGAAACCAAAAGGAAAAAGAACTGTTCCAAGGACTATAATCAGGTTCCGAGATCGTTAACACAGCTTCAACATGCACAATACATGGAATGGAGGCTATCCATCTTGGACCATTAATTCAGAGCTGAGCTAGCTGAAGTTATAATGAGCTGTTGTAAAGTCTTTTATGGTACTTTCTTCATCTCATATTGAAAAATATTTTTTTTTATTGGGACTCACAGAATAAATGAAATGTTTTTCAAAAACAAGGAAAAAATTTTCACCTTCAAATGACCATATTATCCCTTACAGATTTAAAAAATATTCCAACAACCCCACAAATCATCATTATTCTTCCCTTTCTCCATTATTCTCGTTCTTCTTTTTCTAGAGTATTTTTTTCCCTCCATTTTAGACAACTATAACTCGGCTCATTTTGTAATAGTAGAACTCTCCCTTTCCCTGTTGTTGATCCATAATCTTAACAGCTTCAAACACGCGTGTACAGTAACATCGTCCACCGGCCAATTGCACTATTGGAATTCCACATGTTTTTATGTGTTTGTTTAGGCGAAACATGTGTGAGTTCTTCCTATAAATAGTTTAGCTTCAATTCATTGATATGTACCTTCTCAGCAATAAACATAAATATAGAAAATGGGAAGGAAGTTCCCACCAACCTTGCCTCGTGACACCATCGATATATCAAAGCTAACATTAATAGGATATACGGTATTCTGTATCTTGTATTCTGTATGTATTCTGTATTGACTATATATATGTTAGAATGGCATCATTAGATGCCAAACTTTCTTTGCATATGGTATCAGAGCTGGATTGAAAATATTCCATCTCCTCCTCTTCTCTATACCTAAAACCACCACAAAACACCGCCGCCGCCGCCACCGCCGCCGCCGCAGACACCATCGCCTGACCTGTTTCTTCAATCTCTAATCCAGAAGTCTTCGGGATTGAAGGAGAAGACTTCTCGCTGTTCGTGGATGTGCTCCTTCAATCAAGAAGTCACAGGACGATTCAAATCTCAGGCGACCTCAGGATCTGCGCTCGTGTCATCTCGTCTTCAGATCCAGAAGTTTGATTTCTTCTCCGACGAACTTCTTCTCCGACCTCTCGTTTCAGATCTGCTCGTTTCCTCTCCTTTCAGATCTCGGCTTCGGGTACGAACTTCTTCTCCAACTCGGTACGAACTTCTTCTTCTCCAAAGGAATTTCAGATCTCGGCTTTCAGATCTCGGGTACGCACAGCTCCAGTCTTTGTGCGATATTCTGTAGTCTTTGTGCAAACAAACTACACAGCAAAAAGGTTTTGCTGTTTTGCGGGTATGAGCTTTGTGGACAGGTTTGCTGTTGCAGACAGGTTTGCTGTGTTTGTTCAAGCTCTGTAGTTTGTTCACAAACTGCACTGTACGAGCTTTGCTAGTTTGTTCACAGCTCACTAGTTTGCTAGTAGTTTGCTAGTTTGTTAGTTTGTTCAAGCTCTGTATTCGGCTTCTTCACAGCAAAAAGGCAGTCTTGTGATTTGTTCACAGAAAAAGGGCAGTCTTCTGATTTGTTCAGATTTGTGCTTGTTTGTGTTTCGGTCTTCAGAGTTGTTTGTGCTTTGTTCAGATTTGTGCTTGTTTGTGCTTCGGTCTTCAGAGTTATCGGCTTCAGATTTGCTTGTTTGTGCGATTTGTGCAATCAATCGAAATCAGATTTGCTTGCTTCAGACTTATCTGTTTGTTATGAGGGTTTAGAGCAATCTTTGCTTGCTGCCTCAGTGATTTCGTGCTGTCTCAGTGATTCAGTAGCCACGACATTAGGATAAAG
>LIEC01012464.1:6564-95323 GCA_001925005.1 Drosera capensis | reverse complement strand
AAGAGCAACAAACTAAGTGGAGCAGACCATTAAGAAGCATAAGATCGAAGGTCTACTACTTTACCTGTGACAAAATCGGCCATAAATTGTTTGAATGCTGGAACTCACACAAGAAGATAATTCAAGTGTGGATTCCAAAAGCTAACAAATAAGGACCCAAATGAGTGGGTACCATGTGCAAGCTCTCCATGTTTTTATTACAGGAAAAGTAAAAGGGCATATGGTAATTGGACAGCGGATGCTCAGGTCACATGACAGGAAACAAATCCAACCTTGAAAATTTTAGAAAAGAACAAGGACATCTTGTCATATTTGGAGGAGGAAAGGCAGATACAACTAAAGATTATGGAACCCTTGGTACAGGTTCTTTAATATTTAGAGATGTTGTTTATGTTAAGGGCTTAAAACATAACCTCCTATCTATTAGTAAATTGTGTGATAAAAATTATGATGTGTCATTTACTTATGATACATGCCAAGTAAAAGATAAAATCACACAAAAAGTCAAATTACTAGGAATTAGAAAAGGAAACATATATACAGTAGACTTTGATTCATCACAGTTAGAACAAATAACTTGTTTCTATGCTAAAGAAGCTGAAGATACAAACTGGTTATGGCACAAAAGATTAGCTCATCTTAACTTCAAAACTATAGCAAAATTATCCACAGAAAACCTAGTAAGAGGACTCCCTCAAATAAAATTTAAAAAGGATAAACTATGTAGACCATGTCAGCAAGGAAAGCATACTAGGACAAGCTTTAAACCCTTAAACTCCTCAGAATCAATTAGGATTCTTGAATTATTACATATGGATTTTTTTGGTCCAGTTGAGATGGAAAGCTTAAGCAGAAAAAGGTACACTCTAGTTATAGTTGATGATTACTCCAGATATACTTAGGTAATATTCTTAATAAAAAGAGTGAAACATTTAGTCTACTGATAAGGTTTCTTAGACAGATCCAAAATGAAAAAAAATAGAAATAATCATAATTAAAAGTGGTCATGGTACTGAGTTTGATAAGACAGGAATAGATATCTACTGTAATGATCATGGAATTAAACATAACTTCTCAGCACCAAGAATACCCCAACAAAATGGTATGGCTGAGAGAAAGAAAAAAGCACTTATAGAGGCAACAAGAACAATGCTTTCTGATGCAAACTTATATAAAAGCTTCTGGGCAGAAGCAGTTAACACAGCTTACTACACTCAGAATAGATGCACAATTCACAAGCTTTATAAGAAACCCCTTATGAATTGTGGAAAGGAAAGACAGCAAGTGTTAAATATTTTCATGTTTTTGGATGCATTTGCTATATACACAATAATAATAAAAACTATTTACAAAAATTTGATCCTAAGGCAGATGAGGCAACCTTCTTAGGATACTCAACAAACAGCAAAGCATTTAGAGTATATACAATAAAAGAACACAGACTGTTGCGGAGCTAGTTCATGTATCGTTCGATGAAAAAGAAACATTCATAAGGAATGCAAATGTATTTGATGAGGAATGTGCATGCAATGAACAGGCTGCAGAAGAGGTCATTAATATTGCAGACAAGGAAGAGTCGTCTGCACATAATGACACTACAGTAGAGGCAAAAGAACAACCTCAATAACAACTGGAATCTAATGAACAACCTCAAAACTATCCGGTTGTAGGATGGAAATGGGTGTTTATATCCGGTTAGATAAGGCATTATATGGGCTAAAACAAGCACCTAGGGCATGGTATGAAACTCTCTCAACATTTCTCTGTGAGAATAAATTTGAAAGAGGTAAGGTGAATACCACTCTGTTCTTAAAAAAGGATAAAGAACACATATTGTTAGTGCAAATCTATGTTGATGATATTATATTTGGTTGCACTAATGATAAGCTTTGTGAAAGATTTGTAGAACTAATGAAATCCAAATTTCAAATGAGCTTAATGGGGGAACTAAAATATTTCCTAGGACTGCAAGTACAACAACTAAAAAGTGGAATCTTCTTAAATCAATCCAAGTACTTAAAGAACACAATTTAAAAGTATGGATTAGATAGTGCTAGTCATATGAAAACCCCTATGAGCACATCAATTAAAATAGATAAAGATGAACTTGGAAAGAAAATAAATCAAACAATGTATAGAGGAATAATAGGATCATTACAATACCTAACTACAAGCAGGCTAGACATTCAATATGCAGTCTGTGTCTGTGTGAGATACCAATCTGATCCCAAGGAATCCCATTGCACTACAGTAAAGAGAATCCTAAGATATCTCAAAGGAACTCCAAATCTTGGTGTATGGTATCCTAGGGAATCAGATTTTACATTAATAGGTTTTTCAGATGCAGATTTAGCAGGATGTATAGTTTTCAGGAAAAACACAAGTAGATCATGTCAATTCATTGGAGCAAGGTTAATATCATGGTTCAGCAAGAAGCAGATTACTGTGTCTACCTGTACTGTAGAAGCTGAATGCATTGCTGCTGGAAGCTATGCTGCATAAATACTCTGGATGAAGTCACAACTTGCAGACAACGATATAATACTCTCTAAAACCTCTATATTTTTTGACAACACGTCTGCAATGGCTATTTTAGAAAATCCAGTTTTTCATTCAATAACCAAACACATTGATGTCATATATCATTTTATCAGAGATCATGTACATAAAGATCATATTAAATTGGAATACATTTCAACAAAAAAACAAGGTATAGACATTTTTACAAAACTTCTTGATGAAAATAAGTTCATTCAATTTCATGGAGAGTTAGGTATACTTGATTTAAAACAGTAAAACTAGCCAAAATGCTTTACTGCTCTACTGCATGTGTAGAAAGCAGACTAACATTTTTGTAAACTAGCAACATTGCTCTACTGCTTTACTACTTATCTAATAATTAGAGTGCAGACTACAATCAATATTGCTCTGCTGTATCTATTTTAGGAAACTAAATTCATTTTTAAACGTTAAATAACTACTTTCCTAAAATAACATATAACGATCAAATGATGACTGTCACTGCGTAATAGTTAGAAAAAACACGGACAACGGTCATATTTTCCAAACGAGTATAAAAACTATAGATTTTCAATTAGAAAATCAATTTTCTAATTAGAGTGTAGACTACAATCAATATTGCTCTGCTGTATCTATTTTAGGAAACTAAATTCATTTTTAAACGTTAAATAACTACTTTCCTAAAATAACGCATAACGATCAAATGATGACTGTCACTGCGTAACGGCTAGAAAAAACACGGACAATGGTCATATTTTCCAAACGAGTATAAAAACTATAGATTTTCAATTAGAAAATCACTTTTCTCTCTAATCACTCTTTCTCTAACAAACGCTCAAACTCTCTCTCTCTCTCTTTCTAAACTCTTGAACACTCTACTGTACGAAATCGAAACCCTAACTTCTTGAAAAATTCTTCAAAATTCGATTTCTAAAACATTGTAATTTTTTCTAATTACTTTCAAAATGGCCAACACACCATCAAGTTCATCAAAGAAAAGACATAAATCCTCGAAATCTCAGAGGAGTCCGACAGGAAAGGTTGAACTTTAAACAGGCGTAGTGTTTGATTTCAATTCGATTCGAGATGAGCAAGAAGAAGTCAAGGACATAGTTGATTTGATCGAAGAGGCTGGACTCAAGTCTCTATGTGAACGCACAAGTAGTATATATGATGTTGAATTTCTCGACTTCATCAAAAAGAGGCAAGTTGCAGACAATCTGCAGCTTATTTCGTACACCTCTACTCCACGTGGAATCTCAATCTACGTGAACCCTGACGACCTTGCACAATACTTCTACCTTCCAAATGAAGACTCAAGGGTCATTCAACCAGACGTTGTCAAACTCGGAAGGCAAGCAATGCTCATCCAAGAAAGATGGAACGAAAGGATAAGAACAATGAAGAGATTCTTATCAAAGGAGCACAAATTACTTTCCAGAGAATTTAGCAAGGATCAGATAACCACTTATCAGCAGGAGATCATGTGTGCAATTCTCACAAAAATAAGAGTCAACCGGGCCAGTTTACTCATGTATCAACTTTTCAGATCAGTAAAAGCCAGACAACCGCTATTCGGAAGGATAATCAGCATCCTTCTCAAACAGAAGTTGAAGCTTTCCAAAAAGGAAGGAAGGCCATGGAATGAGTCCAAACAAATTAATATCAAGAAGATAGGCAAGGTGCCCACAAGACTCACAAAGAAGACTACAGTAGTACAGACCCTGATCAAGCCTACAGACCAACCACATAAGACTACAGAAGTGCAGACGTGACGAAAGGCCAAGCAGACTACTACAGTACAGACACAGTCTGCAAAGAAGCAGATCAAGAAGATGCCAGCTCAATAAAAATTAAAGAAACCAAGAGTAACAAGGAGGAAAATCATTGTGGACACATCCGACAAAGAAACCGAATCCGACAAGCCTGCTACAGAACCAATCACCATAGAGGAAGAGGAAACACAGTCTACAATAGTACAGACTGAGGAAACCATTGAGCAGTCTACAATAGTGCAGACTCGGCAAATAACTGAATCATCTTCCTCAAGAATCCCACCGAAAGGACCAGAGATTGCCGCTCTTCATGATGCAAATATGGCAATTCAACTCCTGAAGGTAGGAGCAGATGAAAATCTGAAGAACTTAATCTTGGAAGCCCAAGTAAGCTTTCAGGAGATAAGAGAAGGTCCTTGAGCTGAGTTTAGATAAAGGCTCACTGCAGAAGGCTATTCCCACGATGAAATAAGGGAAATAGAGGCAAAGATGTCAGCCCTGCAGACGGAACCAACCTTAGTTACCTCTGCTGCACCTACTCTCACTATCAGACCACTTGTAGCAGAACCAACAACAATAGCAGCAGCAATTGTTCCATTCTTAAGTAGTGGAATGGAAACTTCAATAATTGCAGATAACCAACCAACCACTGCAACTGCCGCATGGACAACGACAACATCAACAACTCAGGAAAAGCTTTCTCCTGAGAAGATCATTGAAACAGTAATGTAGACGGTCAAGGCAGTCAAAGCAAGTCTTCTGCACCAGAAAGTCAGAGACACTCAACTGCTTGTAGAAAGGAAACAAGCGAAGATGCAGAAGAAGGCCCAAAGCGACAAATTGATTCAGGAGTTTGTATCACAACACAATCTATCAATCAAGAGACCAACACCAACACCAACAACATCTGCTAGGACAACCACATCAAGAAGAACAACAAGGTCTGCAAGACCAAAGTTAATTCCCCAAGGTCCCAAAACATTATACCAGATCAATCCAGACCAATCCCAGACATTGATTGGCGACATAACTGGAATGACAGAAGGGAAGATTCATCAAATATACTGCACAAGTACTATGGATGAGATCACAACTTTGTAGACTATGATATGATGTTTTCTAAAACTCTAATATTTTGTGGCAACACGTCTACAATGGCAATTTCAGAAAATCCAGGGTTTTATGCTAGGACCAAAGCATATTGATGACAGATATCATTTTATCAAAGATCATGTGAAAAAAGGTCACACTAAATTGGAATATAATAGAAAAACAAATTGCAGACATTTTTACAAAGTCTCTTGATGAGGGTAAATTTATTCAATTCAAAGGTTAATTAGGTATGATTGATTTTAATCAATAAAATGACCAAAATATTCTACTACTCTACTGCACTTGTGGAATGCAGATCAGCATTATTATTACTCTATTGTATTTTATTTTTGGAAGAAAATAACGTTTTAAAATTGATTGTCTAAAATTCCGCAACAGTCAAATTAATGACCGAATTTGCGCAATGTTTAGTTGATAAATGACAACGATGACTTTTTCAAAGACTATAATTTTGAAAAAAAATTTCAATCAAAAACCATTTTACTCTCTCAGTCTCTAACTCTAAGCATTCTAATACTCTCTCTATCTCTCTTATGCTCTACTGCAAAAACCTAATTTATAAATTCTGAGAACTTATTTTCATGAATTTGAAAATTCTCTTTGATTTCACTCAAAATGGCCAACACCCTACCTAAAACTTCTCTTAAGAGCGACAAATCTAAAGAGCAACAAAGCCTAACAAGAAAATCGAATTGCAGACCGGAGTGGTTCTTCATTTCGAGACTTTGAAGAATGAATCAGATGAAGTGAAAGAAATATCCGAGTTGATTCAGACACAGGCCTCAAATACTTCTATGAGAAAACAAGTAGAATATGCGACGAAGAGGTACTCGATTTCATCGAAAAGTCAAAGGTTGCAGAGGACTCTTAATTCATCACATAAATATCCACTAGATGAATTGGGATCAATATCAGTCCCCATGATTTCGAATAACTCTTCAAAGTTCTTAACAAAGGATCGAGAGATATACCAATCTGTGTGGTAAATGATGAAAGACATGTAATACTGAGTGAGGATAGATAGAAAGAAGGAATACGGACAATGAAGAAGTATTTGTCCAAAGCACACAAACTACTTATAGACATAGTCAAGAAGGTGATCATGTCAAGGGAATTCTCAAAGGATCAAATCACCTCTGACCAGCAAGAAATTATATGTGCCATACTCACCAATCATAAACTCAAGTGGGTCAAGCTGCTTATAAATCATTTAGCAAAGGGAGTAGAGGCCAGACAGTCTTTATTTGGAAGAGTCATAAGCATCATTCTGAAAGGAAAGCTCAAGTTATTTGACAAGGGAGGAAGGCCATGGACTGTTGCCAAGCAGATTGATGTGCGAAAGATTAAGAAGCAGCCAATAGGTTTCTCAAAGAAACCAGCAGCAGTAGTATTGACTACAGCAAAGGCTGCAGATCAGCCTGATAAGAAGAAACATGAAAAAGCCAAAGGGAAAATGATCAAGAAGGCACCAGAAACTAGACTAAAGCAAACGAAGAAGACAAGGAGGAAGTTTGTTCTGCAGACCTCAGAAGAGAAAACAATATCGGAGCTCCCTAATGCACTACCTATAGAAATTGAAATAGAAGCACTATCTGCACCAAAAGAAGAGCACACTGAAGGTAGTTCTCAAAGATCAACAACTATAGCAGTAATTGAGCGATTATCCTCAAAGAACTTACCGCCAAAGGAACTAGAGATTACAATACTTCATGAAGAAAACATAACACTGAAGTATCTGAAGGCTAATACTGATAAAAACCTTTAAAACCTCATTCTGGAAGCTCAGAAACACTATACGGAAGTCAGAGAAGGACCACAAGCATACCTCAGGGAAGAGCTAAGTGCATAGGGCTACACAAGAAGGGAGATTGAAGTCATTGAAGCCAAGCTCAGAAGGATGCAAACTGAATAACCACACAACACCTCTACTACAAGTACTTCGACCATAAGGACTGCTGCAACTGAGGCATTCATAACAACAATAATTTCTATCTCTATTGTAGGAATGAATTTGGCTGTTATTGAAGCTGACCAGCCCTCAACTGCATAAGAAGCATGGGCCATAACAACAATCATAACCATAACCACACAATCTCTAGAGAAAGAAGAAATCACAAAAGCCGTGCAGACTGTCCAAGTCATATAAGAAAAGGTTCTAGAACACAGAGCCAAGACTGATGAAATACTAAGCAAGCCTCAGAAGGAAGTAATGATCCAAAAGTTCATCATGCAGCACAAACTCCCAATCAAGAGGACATCCAAAGCTACAAGGCCAAGACTCATTCCATTAGTATCAACCACAAGGTATAAGATAAATACAGACGGCTCAAGGACAAAAATTGAAATAGTTGATGACATGACAAAGGCAAAAATCCATCAACTAGTCCAAATTCAGATAATGGAGGTCAACAAGAAAACGAGACCCACTGACCTACATACTGTTCAGTGGAGTTCTGAAGATCAAAAACTCAACCCTTAAGACAAGAAGACACAGATAGGTATAACTACAACATGCCAAATTTATGCACACTCTTGAATTGGCGGCTGAATTGAAAAGATTGGTAGATAAACATGTCAGGACGGAGACCTTGGAGCCATTTTAGACAAAAGGTGAGATTGGGATAAAGAGAAGGAAGGTGTAATATCCTGAAATTTTTAAGAATAAGGAAGGTGTAATAAGGATATAGATATCCTACCATATTTGGATATGGTAGGATATCTTTGAACGATGCAAGAATCCCGTGAAAATCTCAACCGCTTCTATAAATATTTCAACCACATGTCGATATAAATACTTTCAAAATATGCTAGCTTCACAAACTTTGATCTAGCATCCTGAGGAGAAGCCTAAGCATTCTAAGAAAAAACAGACACAGAGAAAAGGTAAGATTTCATTTTTTGTACTGTTTCGTCGTCGTTACGCATTCATCTCGTGTGATGACCTGCCCTGCCGGATTCCAGTCGCCCCGACCTTGGTAACCTGACCCTGTCTATCCCCGAACATAGAAACTAGGATTTTAAAACCATCAACAGCCATAGCGCCACCCTGGCCTAAACACCCCAGTACTAGACTCGACGACCTCTCTAGAAGCTCAATTCAACCCGACCACGACCGAATTCAACTACACCCGGCCGTTTACAACCTTACCGGACGCCGAAAACCATCGATACCAATAAGAATCCGACATTTCACAAACAACGACGAACAAATCTTGGCCATAGATCCCGAAATACCACGAACCCAACAAGAACCCGGCTATCCTGACCCTCGTTGACCCTTTCCCGACTATAAAAACAGCCAGAGCCGATAGGAATTCGGTTACCCAAGGTCGAATTCGACCACTAGGCTCGACGAAGTCGGCATTCTAGACCTCGCCTGAGTTCCCCGATGTCGCTTCGTCTCCCTCGTCGGCCGATGAGGCTGTATTCGACCTTACTAGCCTTCGTTGGCTTTGCCGGAGGTGTTCCACCAACCGACAGCCGGATTCCGACCATCGCCACGTTCGCAATCACATGAGATCCCCCTAAACTCCCTAAGCTTTTCCTGTTTTGTTTCGGGAAGAAGGGAATTATGCCCTTTTTCTTAATTAAACAATATACCTTAATATGTTATAATTGTTATATGTGGTATATTTAGTTACACACATATTTACGTGCATTATTTTAAAATAGAATGCAATGGTCTTTATGCGTCGTGTTATTATTATAGGTATGATTGATAATCAACAAGAGGGTTGATCGCGTGTTGATTCTTATGAATTTTCAGATTCAAAAATATGATAAGGTAACACACATCGTTACCCTAAATTGAATTAAATGCTTGGATGTGCATGACTTGATTTGGTGTGACTGTTTTTGATCACATACTTGAATATTAAATAAAAGAATATATCTTGATGTGCTTGACTGTCTTGTGTGTTGAATTGCATGCCTAAATAGGTAAGGATGCAATATGTAAAACATTATAGATTATAATGAATTTTCTGTATTCCTGAATATTGCTTGCTCTTGATGTGTGGTATCTCGTGCTGATTATTAATTTTGTAACGAACAATTACTCCTGGTGAACTTTATAAAACGTTACAAAAATACCTGACCCCGATTGTTTATAATGGAATTATTTCCATTATCCTCGAGTATAATTTAATGCGACAAATGAGAATATCAATATCGTGACAGTCACCTATTGTATGTGAAAATTAATGAAATTAATTTCATAATACATGCTTGAAAATCTTGAAATATACATGCCATGACAGTCAACTGCTGTACATGGAAATTAATGAAAATAATTTCATGATACGTGCTTGAAAATCTTGAAACCTTGAAAATCTTGAAAACTTGTAAATTTTGTAAAACATAAAATTGATGGGATTAATTTCATGTTTGCTTGAAGATACTGGAAATTTGAATTGGAAAACTTTTTTGTAAATGACAAAGACTAGGAGAGTTGCGTGTACTGTACTAGTTAGGGAAAGTATGATAAACCCCTTAGCGTGCACGCAGCGGCATCAATTGATGGCCGTGTTTGGTTATTATTAATCGTCTTGGGTCGATTGCAGCAACCATCTTGCTTGTTTAATTTTTCCTACTACGGCCATACTAGATAACGATTGAAATTCTTGTGGTAACTTCCTCTCATGTCATAAACTTGTTAAAATTTCGAGTCAACACGACAAAACGTGAAATACATGAAGAGCATGACATGATCCTGTAAAAGTCATGTCATCAACATGTTCTAGCCACAAAAGACAACACGACTTGACTTTAAATGCATGAAAAGCCTTAAAAAGCTTTAATAATGACAAAGATACGAAATAAGGATTAACCTGATTAACTTGAGTTATTATACTGTATGTATATATATTTATATATGTATTCTTGGCTGGCATATGATTGCTTGATGTTGCTTGCATTGCATACTGTTTGTGCATGAAAAACGCATGATATAATAAGCATGTCGGATCCCTGAGATGGACGTGTATCCTGTGCTTAGTGGGTTTTCGAGTTTACGGTTATGTGTTCATTTCAGATAATAAAGGTTCGAGGAAAGGTCCGTCACTTAGCAAGGATGATTAAATTTGGCTTGTTGTAACATTACCCTCTTATTTCTAAACATTTGATTTTCATATAACACAAGACAATGCAAGTTGGACTTTTATTATTAGTTCCTATGTTTCTAATACTTAAACCCCTTGTAATCTTGTCGCCTTACTTCAAATGGGTTTTGGAGCGACGATAATGTCACGTGTCGGACAGGTATTAGACAGAAAATTTTAGGACGTTACAGAAAAAGACGAGTGGAATTGATTTGGGCTTTGGTTTGGGTTAAAGTGAAAAAGAAGAAGGGTATTTTGGGAATGAAAAATAAATAAAATACACAAAATAGTGTTTGGTCACGTGAGTCGGATCATGTTTGGGGGATTCCATCAAATTGGATGAAAATATTATTTTCGTTTGGTATGCGTGCCAAAGTTAAAAAGTTTGAGATGCTCATATACAATTTTTTCCTTTTTTTTCTATCCTGGAATTAGCATTTTTCTCTTTTTTTCTTTTTCTTTTTCTTTTTCTTTTTGGTGAGATTCTACCCTTTTCGTTGTTCCCAATTCTCATTGCAAGTGCCGCTTTTCTTTTAGATATTTCTATCCATTTTTGTCATCCTTGTATTATTTCTTTATTTTATTCTGTATGTATCATGATTCTTTCCACAATTCTCTTGGATGGAATCCCAATCACAAATTTTATTGATATCATATTTTTCTTTCTATGTATTCCACATATTGACATATGTATATCCTTAATTTTTATGTTTGCATTGATTATATTTAATAGTATATAAATTAAAAATTAATAGTCCAATATACCATAGAATAAAATTTAAAATATATATTAAGTAAATTTGATTAATTAATAGTCCTTATTATTTTGAATTTTTCAGTCCCCTTATGAAATATTTCTAGTTCTACGCTTGTTTGGTCATGCATTTTATGCCTTACATATTTATGATCATAAATTGAATTTATTTAATATATATTGACACTTTATTTTCTTTATAATGCAATATAATCCAAATATCTATCATAAATATATAAAATTTTCTAAGGGATTCGTGCTACCATGAATGAAAACATATATAGAGTTTTTAATAGAATTTTATGCATAAAATCTTGATTATGTGCCACTAAGTCTAATGCTTCCTTGATTATGTTAAAATAGGATTAAGGACTTGATATGCGAAAACAGAACTCATCAGAGAATATAACATTTTCCTCTCACAAAAACAAAAGAAATCATCTACATCTTGATTTTGATTATGTGTCACTAAGTCTACCGCTTTCTTCAGTATAAAACTAGTAGAATGTGTCATCAAATCTAACACTTTATTCGCAAAGTTATGTTAAAAAAAGGTCGTCAGGTATCTTTACATTTTCTCCTTTTATGAATAATAAAATGTTAATTTCCACAATATATTATGCACCATGTTAATTTTGAAATCTCTTTTTTAACATATTATTTTGAAAAAAAATGTTCCTTTGTTTGCATATGAACACCTCAACCCTACTCAACGAGGGTCAAAGCATTTTCTTGAGCCCCTGAATATTTTTCATTTTTAAACTTTTCTTGCACTTGACTAATTACGTTAAGCTTCCTGATTTAATGGTTGACACTCAGGCTAACACCACCCCTCTCGTGGAACTAGTTGCCAAAATGAGCATGGAATATTGCCATGCGCACGCCAACACTTATGATGCGTGGACTATTTGAAAGATCTTAGAGAACAACTGATCCATTTGGACGCTTGCAAAGATCGTTCACTGACTGGATGATAAGAGGAAGACCTGCAACTATTGCAACATTTTAGGAAAGTCATACACACGGTGACCTTATAGAATTTTCAATTTGTTACAATTTGTTCAATATATTTGAATGCTACACATTTCGTCATTCCCCACCCTTAACATATTACCCTTAACTAACCGCCAAAACATTCCAGCAAGCTGCAAACAAGGTGTGTATTGCTTTCTGTCAGCGAAAAGAATGAACCAACCACATCAAAATTACACATACTTCACCTGCAGATGACTTATTCTCTTTGCCTATTTTGGCCGATCTACAGTGAAGAATGACCTGGTCTCACTCTTTCAAAGGTGAGTTCTGATCCGAGTACGGGTAGTCATGACAATAATCTTCTTTCTTTCAGCTCTACCTTGCCAACTTTGTCCATGTAGGGTAACATCGACTAATTTTTCCTATGTAACATGGTGCATGACCATGGGCTTACTGATTTGCTGCATCTGCAAATCAACCACCCAGAAACCAAACTTAACTCAATCCTGTGGGCATCCGGGTAAAAAAATCATTGACAGCAAGATTGGCATCTCCATGAGCCACAGCATCTTCAGGTTCTGGCATATAAAGGGTGGAAGACGAAGCCTGCAGGTTGCAGTTATATAAAAATCTTTGTCAATTAGGGACAAAGAGAATGTAACAGGAGATATCTGTAAATGTTAACACCAAATAACTAACAATGGCGGTTATGTTCATATCTCTTCCAAGATTATAGCAGGTAAGCATACCCCCAGAACTGTCTGATATATGTTGGGAGAGCATACTGTATCATGGCAGTAAAGAATCCCAACCTTAACCAACTTCCATTACAATATCTTCATCCAAATCATAGTTTCACAAAGGGGGCTCAGGAGCATTGATATTACTATTAGTCCTATTTTATGGTGGTTTTCCAAACAACAACATAGAATGCCCTGATTTATTCAGACTTGGAGCCGCTTTTGATAAGACAGAATCCCAAATCATGATATGCCACCCATAATTATAAATTACTTGAGAAGCAAAGTGAATATTAACAACCACACATAATTTCTCATTCACATACCTTTGTGTCAAAATGCTGCTCTCCTTCAGCATCCGTGATGACACAAGCTCCATGTGCTCGCAACCAATCTGCACATTCCTCCATTCCCTCCCCCTCTTTCTCATAGCTTCCTTCAACTGCAGGCAGGCTGTTGAAGCCCAGAACATAGGCAATATACGAGACAGGAACTGTTGGTCGATATGCACGTGACATGCATTTCACAGCTTCAAACCGCATCTTCTCAACATAAAGGTCTTCACAAGAGACTAAAATGTCAGGAAATGGCATACGCAAAATATCTTCAAACTGACGTTAATAACAATTTGCTCACCCATAAGACAGGTATTTAGATTAGGGGACGTCTTGTACAGTCTAAAGAAAGAAACGTAGTTCCCTGAGGTCACAGCAGCTTGGACTGCAAGCGCATGCTTAACAGCTTCATCACCTTTTGCTTCGACCGACAACCTGGAACATGAAGATGTGCCATTAAATCCAACAGGTTGAGCAAACATAAATAAATATCAGGATGCAAAGGCAATTATGTGGGATCCGAGACAATCTTGTGAAGGGAGAAGTAAAATGTAAACAAAGTATTAAAAAGGGAAAATTGCAGCTGTTGCAGCACCTTATTGGTATATAAATAAAAGAACAATTTTTATTTTATTTTTTTGAAAAAAAAAAAACAAAACAATACGATTAAAAAAAATAACATAAGAGAAAAAATGAGAAGACGGTGTCCACCGTCATAAGAAGCGAAGGGTGCCCTCTCTCCAGGGTGGTGGCCCCACACCATGGTGAAGAAATGCTTTCAATTTTCTCTTTCTATCTTTGATCGCTGTTTTGCACGATAGTGGCTACTGTTTGTACCCCATTCCCATAAAAAATAAAATAAGGAAAAAGACAATGTTTGTAGCAACATCCAATGTGATTATTGCTACAATAGCCTCGCTTTTTCCATATGAAAAGATACATGCCACAAAAATTACTTTTAAGATATGATAGATATATTCTATCACTAATTCAAACTTGAGGTAGCGTTTAGTAGTTGGCATGGTATCAACTATCAAAGCATGTCTGGTCGAGACATGGTATCAAAGCACACGAGATTTTGAGGTCACGGCTACGCATTCTGCCTCCCCATTTATTTACCATTTGATATGTTGTGCTCATTTGACACTTGGTTTGCGGGTAGGCTCGCACATTGTTGTCCACATTTCAAGCCAATGAAGGGCATTCCCGTAGGGGAAATGCCGAAATGTTAAGATCCATAATGACCCTATACCCTAAGTTTGAACTTTTAATAGGTAACTCACCATAACATAAGTGAAAAAGAAAGATGCATATACAATATGTTTCAATTTGGTCAAAGAATGTTTCTGAACATAAGCATCATGTGCCTACATTTAAACAGGACCAAACAGCATAGCTACATTGGCTACTGCATCTTGATCAGTTCATAAGTGAATAGATAACAAGAAAATTAAGCCCAAAGCAGACATGGGTTTGCAGATATACAACTGTAAATTCATATTTAGAGCTCCTTCTAAGCCTAAACAAAATGTTTTCAAATGGTTAGCCCTCTTGTTTTCTAATGGTGAGGTACAGTACTATCAATTGTCAATACCGAAGTGAGCTCTAAACGTAGCACCTGTCCTACACACGTGACGGGAAATAAAAAGAAAAATCTCCCTTGAATGATGCTAACCTGGACATGGATGCGAGAAGGTCCCTTCTGCTGTTAGAGTGCAACACTCCAAGCAAGTTGTAAGCAGAAAATTCGAAGTGGCGTCCAACAATTCCTTCAGCATAAAGGGATTTCAGCTGAGATTGACACTGTCAAAAACACAAGTGTCACATCAACTGAGACATTTTCATCTCGTGAAAATGTAAGGATCATTTCCATTAGAGTACTGGAATATTTACCATAAAACATTCTAAAATAGAAAATAAATTGACCAGATCTTAAAAATAAAATACTACTCCCTTTGTCCCAATATAAACATAAAATTTTGACTACGTGCACTTGCCGATGCAAAATTTTACTCGTGTTGCGAAAGGATCAAACATCATTATTCATAAAATTATCCTGAAACACTAATAATAGTTTATGCACTTCAATCCTCGGAATAGTGAAAAAAGTCAAATATTGTATTTATTTTGAGACGGAAGGAGTATCATTTTGCGGAATTTTAAGTCCGGAAAGATAACTTTGAGGGGATAAAATATTAAATAGAAAATAACTGTTTCAGAAGGGCTAATACATTTTCCACCCAAAAGGTAAATAGATTTTCATTCAAACAAAAGAATAAAATTAGAAGATTTCATCACCCAATAACTGAGATATGTCATGAAAAACCAGCAAACTAATGTACAACATCATCACGAAAAGAATTTTGCAACATAAAAATATGCATCAGCATAACATACACTACAGGTGTCTAAGCAGTGTTCTTTTATCCCAAGATGCACCTAAAACGAAAATGCAACTCCATTCATGTTATTTTAAATGAGGAAAGAAAAATACTAAATCAACTTAATAATAATAAAAAAAGGGGAACATTTCAAATAGCATGCACTATTAACATTATAAAAAAAGTACTTGAAACAGTCCTACGCAAAAGGTTTGCTCGGAAATCAAAGCACGTCTTTTATCCCAAGATGAAACTAAAACGAAAATTCAACTCCATTCATATTATTTTAAATGGGGAAAGAAAAATACTAAATCAACTTAATAATAATTAAAAAGGGAACATTTCAAATAGCATGCACTATTAACAGTATAAAAAAAAGTACTTGAAATAATCCTACGCAAAATGTTTGCTCGGAAATCAAAGCACGAGAAAACAATCACAAAGAGATACAGAGTGTTTGGTTGTAACTCTTATCACATTGCAGAAAGTAATATGCAAATTCAATATCATGAGTCAACAGCCGACAACCATCCCAGCCTGAAGTCCAAGAAAAAGGTAAGAAAAAAATTCAAGCTCTATCATCTAGAAACCAGGAAAAGATGGAAAATTGAGGCCACTTGCTCCAAAAGCATGACATGCGGAAACACAATACATGACCATAGAACTGTGAAAAATATTTATATCGAATAATAACCAAGTCTTGCACGAAAAAGGAAGGCTAGAATGAACAAAATGGGAGTGCAAAAGAAAAGGCAATAGCCTAGAAAAAATGTTCTAACTAACCTGATTGTATTCTGGCAAGTCCCCGTATTCAAGAGCTAATCGAGCATGAGTCTCATATACCTGGGCAAAACAGACAAGAATCTGCGTCAGATCAGAAGTTTCACAAAAAAATGATTGGAAGAATTCTTTGCAAAGATAGCAGTGTATCAAGTCTACAACAATTTCATGGAAATCTGACATCCTAAGTACAAGAACCTTTACACATGAAAATCTAACAACATTTAACACCAAAACTGTCAAAAATAACAGATCATAAGAACCAAATTTACCTTGACAGTGAGCTCATTCCTTATCCTTTGCACAGTCAGGTCTTGACGAATAGCTTTTAATTGATCACATTTATAAAGATAATTCTTTTCAGAATTCTGGACCATCAGCAAGGCTCGCTCAAGTACCTCTTCTGGCCTAACCTGTAAGCAAATAAAAGACCTTCTGATGTCATCCAGATAACCCAGGCTTACTTGTAGGCTTCAAAACAAAAGTAAGTAGGATCGAATACCGTTGCAGGATCAGGTGCAGAAGTAAGACGTAAATATCGTTTCTCAAGTTCTTGGCTGGTTCCCTTGACAGTTAGAGCATCCCAATCAATATCTTCAACTGCCCGAGAAGTGCTGTCTTCGTAAGCTCTGCTAATAACCATTGCACTAGCCCTTCTAGCGTACAAGTTACCAGCTCCAAAAGCTTTACGCCTAGGATTACTCATTTCTGCTCCTTGTGATCTGCCTTTCTCAAAACGCTTAGACCTGCTCTCACGTTTCTTCCTTTCTTCTGGTGTATTAGCGAGTGCTATTGTACCTGAGTAATATGATGCCAGCTCTTGCTCTTTATCACCGTCACTAGATGCATCACCATCTTGAGCAGCATTCAACTCACCGCCAAAGCGCTGTTTCTTAGCAGGCCTGTGGGTACTTGCAGTGGTTGCCTCAGGCACGGAGAATTTGCCAGTGGCATCCTTCTGCAGAAGTTTCCCACCTACAAACTGCAGATATTTTGCATAAATTACAGGTACAGAGCTATCAGCTATGTAACACATGTCGCACATGAATAACATAGACAAAAATTAATCATACAGTACAGGTAGATCAGCAATGTTCCCGCTCTCCACCCTCCACCCAAAAAAGAGAAGAAAAGAAAAAGGAAAGCAGCAATGAACCAGAGTAAAATCAAAAGAAGGAAAGCAAAGAACGGTTACTTTCTTATCATTTCCATTGAAATGACTCCAGCCAACATATTTTACAGAATCCTGACTGATCGGAGCAGACTTCTGCATTGGTTTTTCCTCTGGTAGTGGTTCCCACCTACTCTTTGACCGTCTATTTGGACTTCTTTGGAATTTAGACATTATAGATACCGCTGATGTCCCATGTAAAGTTCTGCAGAAACAGTTGGTATTAGCACCTAAATGCATTTTATTGAACTTCTGACACAATTATGCACCAAGATCAGGGAAGCATCAAGCATGTGATATAATATATAAGATAGAAAGACAAGCCATGACATCAGCATGCATGATTATAATACTTTAAATGCTGCAGAAAGACACAAAAAGAATGCAAAAACTTCCCCATCAGTGTGAGATAATGCAATGATGCAGAAGAACGCCATACTTCTCAATGAGAAAGCTAATTAAAGGAAATATAATACCATAATATTTAAATGGAGGAATTTAAGTTCCCAAAACAATTAGCAATTTTTTTTCCATACAACCCCCTGAAATGTTTCTTATTTTCAAAAAACCACCCCAAAATATGATATTTGCAAAAAAAGCTGTCCAAATCCTAATATACTTTCAAAAAACTTGTTGCCGTAAAAACTAACGGCTTCAATTTTTTTCCTATTTTCCCTTTTTCAAGTCAAGACATTATACCCATTTCTTTTGCTCTTGATCTTCCCGAAATCCTTCATTTTCAAACCCTAACTCATGACATCCATCTGTAGTTATCTTCTTGCATTGAGAATCAACGCATTTGTATGCCTAATTCTTTACTCTTCAATTTTAACCATTCAAACCCAGATGAAAACCCTAGCTAAAAGGGGATTTCAATCAATGATGGTGACTGAAATCTTGAAGAAGAAAATGAGGAGTTCATTTGAGCGAAGAATCGAGAAAATGGGGAGTTCACTTGAGCAAAAAATCGAACCAAGTTTTCAGATCTTTTTCTACAAATCAATCAAGGGGTAGTTTAATACTTTCAAACATAAGGATTAGTTTTTTACGGAATTTTTATGGCAACAGATTTTTTGAAACTATATCAACATTTCGACAATCTTCATAAATATCATGTTTTGGGGTATTTTTTTTAAAGTAAAGAAGATTTCAGAGGGTTATATGAAAAAATAAACCCTTAAAAAAATAGTCACTTGAAAGGGGGGAGGAAGAAGCTCAGGAAAAAAGAAACAGTCAGCCAGAACAGGTAAAAGGGACGCCATCAACTCCGTAAAAGGTACAATGTTTTTCTACTCTGGTCCATTTTCTGTAATAACTTTTTGTATCGAAGACAAGTAACTGGCCCTACTTTGACTTTATTTTGGACCATTCAACGGATATATTATTTTCCACTATTTTCTTGTAAAAATGCCAAGCTTCAGGATACTTGTTTCTCAATCTGTACCATCTAAGCATTTTAACTCCATAAGGATACCTTAAAAACAGTTTTCTCAGTCATTTGAGCATAAAGAGTACTTATAAGTCATTTTGACCAACTTTAAACAGAGACAAACAGGCCCTTAGCAACTCATTGTTGGTATGATCTTAAAAAAAAAAAAAAAATACCGATGTGGAATTCAGAGATTATCTGGTACTACTGGGAACATCTCCTCATGTGGGCTTCTAGGAAATTTCCTCACTATCTCTCACTTTTCAGTCTTTTTTGTCTTCTTTCTCTTACTCTCACGTGATGGGGGTAGCTTAGTGAAATCACAAGCATGGGCGCCTGGGAGGTCTTCCTGTAGCAAATTTTCTGAGATGGAGGGAGTAGTTATGTTCTCTCCTGTGCCTCTGGTATCCTGAAGGCTATATAAGATTTCAATTGGAAAAACTCTACATGATGGAAGCTGGGTTACATCCAGAGAAGCTGTCCCCAGTCATTGACTCATCTCATGATTTATTTAAAAAAAAAAAAAAAAACGAGGAGCACTTAGGAAAACAAAAAAGCTACCCATTCCATATTTCAACTTAGATTATATAAACTTCTTAAAGATCATTTAGCCGGATAGACATACAGATATACCAAAGTTGTATAAACAAAAAATAAGCTAAAGGCAATACTGAAGCTTGGATTTAGTGTAAACAATAATCACATAAAATTGCTAGTGGGAACAATTTTGCAGTTCCTTGAAGATGTGGTGTCAAAGCAGGTGTCGTGTTTGTTTGGCACTTGATATGTGGTGGACCACTGCCTTATTCACGTCTTTCATTCCGATGAATAGTATTCACAAGAAGAGTGTCAAAACTAATAATATAGTGGGGATTGTTGTCATAAGCTTTACCTTTTGACTAATAATAAGTTGGTTTAACAATAACAAACAATTGGATTTTATCTATCGACTATTTCCAACTATCTTAAGATCTCGATAATTGGACTAGTACATACACAAGAATGCGTTTGCCGTTATACAAATCCATCAATTCCTTACAATGATAGAAAAAATAAAAAAAATAGTTGGGACAGGGCTACATATATTTTCATGGATACGAAAAAGATGGGGAGAAAGAAGAAGAAGAGAGTGCTAGAGACATACTGTTCATGGGCTGCAACAACACTTATATCTGGGAGCGGAAATAGAGGCTCTGTATCCCAGTCACGAGTGTGCAGTGAATTGTCAGCAGTTGCCTTTGTAATTATCTGAGATATGATTAACAAAGCAGTTCAAAACAATGAAATACAAAAAGATGCCAACACCCCTCCCCCCCAAAAAAATAAAACCAAGGATAAAGAAAAGAGCTAGTATAGCAACTCTCCAACGTATGAAACTGAAATGACCTTCAAATATTAACAAGGATCAACTTCGTCTACTGCCCAGTAGTTTTATCCTAAACCATCCAACACGGTGAGTGAAACTGGGGAGAAGGAAACTGGGGAGTTGAGAACTGATGGAATCTAGGTGAAAAAATGAGAAGATGGAAGATAAAGGAGGAGTTACAATTTCCAAGAGATGACCAGGATTAGCTTAGTATCGAAGAGTATTGCTGTTAATGCTTCGGAAGTAACCCAAGAGTTCTAAAAAAGAGAAGAAATTATGTTCTTCAAAGAAGCATCGGCAGCTGTTGAGTAGACTAAAGATTTCAGAGTAGGAGCTCTGCAATATTTTCTTTAAAAATGATGAGGTCCATTGAGGGCTATTCTGCAAATATGTGAGGTTTAGAAGAAAAATAGGAAAACTCGAAAGGTTGTACGCTTTCCAATTGTTAGAATATTAGATTTAGTGTAAAGAACTTATTAGTTATTATTTTATGTTAGAATATTATATTCTCTTCTCTTATTTATTTCGTAACATGGCATCATTGTTATGAACAATGACCTGACCTATTCTGCTTTCGCTATCACCGATGGGTGGTGGATATACACTCATTCTTATTCATGAAGATGTTTGATCTACTTGATAATTGTCTTTCTGTCTGTCTGCTCGGTTACTGTCGGTCTGTCGGTCTGTCTGCCTACCGAGGCTATTCAGTTACTGTCGGTCTACCAATCGAGGCTATTTGATATTGTCTGTCGATATGCCGAGGTTATTCGGTCACTATCTATCTGGCTTGTTGACAAGTTAGAGATGCTTCAACTTGAGGGGGAGTGTTAGAATATTAGATTAATATAAATATTTTATTAGATATTATTTTATGTTAGAATATCTTATTCTCCTCTCTTATTTATTTTGTAACACATGAAGACCAGGGAAAGTACTGATGCGTTAGTTTCACCCTCATCAAAACTAACACTCTACCAGAGTAATAAATGTAATGAAAGAGGCAAACAGAAAACCAATGAACTATCAGCTGCTAGTACACCATAGACCACCTATGACTAAGACTAACTTGCCTGATCTCTACCCAATCAAAATAAGAGTATTTTCAGGTCACCTGCTTCATGATTTCCTGTGTAGCGGTCATTTGACTTTCACCTTTGCAACGAGCCAAAGCCCTTTCCACATAGCCCCGAAGTGATGCTGGAAATGTTGTAGGCTTAAGGAAAAAGAGGAAAGTCAGACATAGGAATGAAGTCAATCCATGAGGGTGGAGCTGAATATCACCAACAAAAAGGGAAAGAGTTCGTATTCCATAACCAAGTACAAGGGCCATCTTTCACCCATCTTCCACACTTTCACCGATCAACAAAATGCCACACACACAAAAATCACTACATACATAGAGAAAAATAAGATGCAATAAAGAAGAACAAGGAATGCAAATGACTTACCTTCAAAACAGGGTTGGAAGAACCACCAAGTAACCTCTCGTCCTTAGGCTTCAGAAATGAAACACTAACATAGGCTGGTTTTATTGCAGCAGGGGTTGCAGAGCTGTCCTTATCCGTTTTTGTTAAACCAATGGCTAAATTTGAAGCTATTCTAGGATTGGTTGGAATCTGCAGTTTGCTTACCCTTTGTGTATCAAATGGAGGAGGTTGCAGAGGTGGTTGGTAAGTTTGTGGACGTTGATGAATAGCAGCATAAGGAGAACTGAGTCCTTGTGGTAATGGACTCTTCTGTGGTTCTGGAGCATTGGGATACAATGGTTTTGTGTCCAAAGGCTGTTGCAAGGTTGGCTGAGCAGCATTGGCATAATAATTTGGGAAACTCTGATCTACCTGCTTCAAGTAACCACCATGAGAGCCAACCACTGGAGTTGTCTGCAAGGAAGCAGGTTCAAAGTTAAAGAGAAAAATTGATACTTTTCACATTCTTGAAGGATATACAAAAAACTGACTGCTTACAATCTGTTGTAACATATCAGGCTGTTCATGAGTGGTCATTAGTGACAAGAAAAGATGAAAAATTTAGAAACTGCAAACAAAACCACAAGTGGGAACAAAAGATTTTAGAGAACTACGGATTACAGAATGAGACCAAAACACAAACCATTCAAGATGCTGTGTTGCTTATGTCATAGAACCACCTTCGAGCATGTAGCTAGGATCAAATGGATGCTTAGGAGGTTATACAGTTCTAAAAAAAAAATAAAAAATGTATGCCTATCTCTATTAAAACCTATACATGACGTAGAAAGTTGTCCTGTTGTAGTTATGGTTGATCAGGAAAAAAAATTGCTATCATCATCCCATATGCAACCACAAAAGCTGCATGTATCTTATATGCTGTATTATTGTTATTACATTGGGAAATAAGTCGTTACACACCCTTTAACTCCGAGTTGTTGCTAGCACTTAGAAACAACACATTAGAATTATGCCACCCTAATCTTGAAAGCATACATCCTTTTACAGAGACAAGAAAAGGTATTGAGACCCCAAAAAAAAACTCCTTTGGTTTTCCAGCATTTTAGGTTTACCAAGAGAAAATATTTCCAAGTCCAAGATCAAATATGCAAAGCCTATCAAAAGGCCATTTACCATTTAAACAAAGCAAAAACACAAACATAAAAGTTTTGACAATTAGGTCTTCTCTAGGGCATGGACAATTGGAAGTTGGAATTGTGTCCTCCTAAATCAAAATGCACAAACATGGGTTTCACTCCTTACCATTTCCAGAACCTGCCTCTCATTTCCCAAGAGCACAATTCAGGCTTCTCATACCATTCACCAGGTATCAGTGAGATTCAAATGGAATTCTCAAGTAACTACATAAATACATGGCCTAATATTAAACTTATCTTTCCATATCAAATATCAGACAACCTATATTGGGTCGCCTCTTAAAAATGGTGGACATTGTTGGGGAGTAAAGGGTAGCACTCAGTAGAGTAGAAGGATGATCAAAACTAGAAGGGATGCAATGTTGCAAGAGTTTCAGAATGAACAATTCTCATGCAAAGCAGAATTAGAGCTTGTTGAATCCAAGACTCCAAGTCGAACCATTCACAACCAAATATCCTGCGAATCACCTACTGTTTCCCACAAGCATGAACTAAGCTAGTCATGTTCATGTTCCGCAATTCATTTGATGGATTCTGAGCATTACTTGGGGTGGAGCTTCTCCATATCAAAACTACGACCCTTTTGGTTTTCAATTTATCACTGAAACTAGAAAGGGGGAATTATCAATCAGGTGTTCTTACTAGTCCAAGAAGAATAACTGCTGAAGGAAAAATTGATTGCAACCTAATTGCCAAGAGCATTGTAGTTCTAGAATAGTTGGCAAAGCATGCCCTATGGAACATTCCAGTTTGGAATGTGATCCCGTAAGCACAGATACATTGTGGGACACTGAAGAAGAAATATCCCTAGAATGTCTTCATCAGAGTGATGCCTAAAGGCAACTAAGATATCAGATTCACAGACACGCCAATAAACCATTAATTTTCTGGATCTATACAACTTAACTCGATATGTAATGTATCCATCTTGGCCATTAAACACTGATCATCCAAAACTTAAATATGTTGCACATAACTTCATTCATGTGTTGTCCATAAAAAACCTTTAAGAAGGGAGAAAGCAATTTCAAAGCAACAGAGGTCTCTAACAAGTATGCCAATTGGGACCGAAGCTCAGCCTCCTTCGTCTTCCCAATGTGACGAGAAAAATGGAAGATGGAATAGGCTACTGACAGCGTGAAATACCTGGTTGTTTTGATGACACAATGCCTATCCTGTAATGACTAAAAGGCTCAAAATCATTTTCTAACCTCTCTATTCCATGCAAATGATTCCATGAGGGGAAACAAGTTTACTGAATGTGCGACTTTGAAAGGGATGATAAATTGCAAGTTGTAGGGAGTCAAGGGGAGAGCCAAAAAGGAGAGTCCAACACCTAAACTGCGCCTTGACAGAATACACATTACACATGTGAATTGAGCTCAACTGTTAACCCAAAATCTTAAACTGATATGTTATTGGTAGTTCATATATATAATCTATTCTATCTTTTTTTCACGGTTCATGTGGGTAAAAACTCAACTCAACACATATCTTCAACAATCTTCCTCTTATGTGTGAGTCCATAAACATGACCCAACTCGCCTTTGAGCCTGAATCCATGAGCCTATTCAACCCATCGTATTCTTCGAGCCATCATATGCTTGGAATTTTCACCACACTTCGTTGTGGACTTTTCACCATGGTGGGATCAGCATGGATTTTCACCAATTCTCTTGAGGGCCTAGAGGTATAGACTTTTCACCAAGCCCATGTAATGCCCAACCCTAGCTACACTCTAAGCCTTAGTGCTCATTCCCTCTTGTTGCAGAGCGACAAACACAACTACGGGCCTTATTGCCTCCTAAGCACTCAGGTCTGCTCATTCGGTCCAAGGAACTATGGGCTTTGGTACCAGATGTAGGGATTAACGAGGAGAACCCACGAGAAGAGTCCAACACCCAAACTAAGCATGAATAGAATACATATGTAAACTGGATTCAATTATTATCCCAAAATCTTAACTTGATAGTTCACATATATATATATTCTATTCCTTTTCTTTCTCCACAGCCCATGTGGATAACAACTCAATTCATCATATATCCTCCACACAAGAAAGTGATTTTGCTTCTCTCTCATGGCCTTGGTAATATTCATATGATCATCAAGAGAATTTGCTGTTCAACAAACTCATTTGAATTATCTATAAAAAGCAAATTTATTTGTGTGCCTTACATCTAGTTAGTTTACCATAAGTTAAGGGTTTGATAGTCAGAAGACAACAATAATCATACCTAGACCTAGTTACGTATGAGGGTCACCACTCTCCACTTTAGTTCATTAAGTTGCTTCTTGCAGTTTGGAACAGGTACAATACATGATGTGCGTAAGGGTAATACCAAGAGTTTTTATCTGGGAGAGAATACTAATCGAGTGTAAGACTCTAAGAGGATACTAGACAAGAAAGCCACTTTATCGCTAGTTTTGCTAATAATGTAACTCCACTTGAATAATCATAGACATGGAACAAACTGTCAAACTCTTGAAGCACAGTTTCAGACTAGATATCATTCGAAGAAAATGTGTCGTGAACCATTAGATTGTTGATTTTCAAAAATCTTCCTCGCATTGCAGGAAGTCTTCAGGTTCTACTTTGAACAATTTTTGAAGATATGATGGTTTGCAAAAAGCAATCAAAGTAACTTTCTCCTGTTCTTCAGTATCCCAGGCATTTTGCTACATAGACTTGGCATTTCATTCAATTGTAATTTTTTTTCATTTCACATGCATTTCTACCTTCTATTTCACTTTTTTGTTCCCATATGTTTCTAAGGGTGTTGTATTGTAACAGATCATATTTGGTAGTTGCCAAGTTCATAAAACCAAAGCATGCCGATCTTTCACAAACAGCTTACAGAACACCAACACATATTTGGTAGTTGCCAACTCTTTCCTAATGACAATTAAATTTGTTGCACAAACAGCTTACAGAACCATCCAAATGTAGCGGCATTTCCAATTAGTAGTCAGAAAAAAGAGAACACCAAATTTTCTCATATTCTCTACCAACATCACTGTTTAAGGAAGCCACAGCTAATAATGTATGTCCATGAATTAGGATCAAAAAAGCTATTCGCCAATTCCAATAACAAAAGGGAATTAAAATCCAGGAAGGGAGAATCAGTAAGAAGCATCATCCCAATTAATTCAAGCATAATTTTTTATTTCTACCGAGTCGCTACATGCACATGAACAAAATGACAAACTCTGATGTTTTACATGCTCTCCTGAAGAGAGATTCAGAGAATGAACCATAGAAAGTATAAAATACACACCTGACATGTAGGCAACACAGCACTCCCATATTCTGCTCTCCAAGAAGGGGAATAAGATGGTTGTGGCAGACTGGTTGGAGCTACGTATCCGGCAGAAACACCAGGAACATTGCATGTAGAGGTAGTAGCACTGGTCACAGGCTTTTCAGTGCCAGGAGCACAAATAACCTCAGTTTCATTATAGTAATCAGTCCATTGCTTATATTGTTGCTGGTAGCTCGATGTAGATGAAGCAACAGGATTAGAGGTATAGCTACTGCTTGAGTTTTGATTGTAATTCGGGTACAGATGGGAATAATTTCCATAAGTTCCTTGATTCCACGAGTTAGTTGAGTTGCTGTAATTGCTTCCTGCATAAGCTCCGGATGTCTGATAATCACCAGTATTGTGGTAAGTGCTTGGATAACTTGTACTCCCAGCATAAGATCCAGTATTCTGAAATGAGGAAAGAGGCTGATGAGGAGCACCTGTGTTTTGAAAGACTTCTACAGTTTGAGTGTATAGTTGACTAGCTTGCTGCTGATAACCATCATAATATCCTTGGTATGCAGAGCTCCCATAGCCATAAGAACTAGTTGGAGTTCGATAGGAATCATAGCTCGTATACGCTTGTGATCCATTATCGACTCCAACATTGGACGAAGTTAAGCTATGGGAAGTCGCATTTGAAACAATAGCAATGCTCTTTTTGGATGCATCTGGTTGGGGGTTATATTGGTAGCTCGGATTTTGAAGACTACTACTTCCTGTTCCTTCAGCAGGCCATGGAACAACACCTGCTACAGTTGCCGGTGAATAGTATTGATATGTTTGTCCACGGTTCGAATCAAGATGGCATTTCTGGGAAAATAGGGAAGTAGCACATGTGATTCAGAAATTAGAAGTATTAAAATCAACATGTCAAAGTATAGGATAATAGTCATGACAAGAACTATAAGTGATAATACGTAACCATGTATACAGAAACAAATAAGAAAAGAAGCGCTGCTAAGCAGTTAATATATTTTAACCAGGCGAGTCAAAGGTTGATCATGGTAAAGGCGAAAATATTGCACAAATTTAAGCAAAAAAGCAGCAGAGCTCAGCCAATCTAGCTTATAAACTCAACCGACACTATTCAATGGGCAGTAATCACTATATATTACAAAGGGGGAAAAAAAGGCTTCATTGTAAGTTGCTGAACAAGTTCCTAATTAAAGCAACTCTCATATCTATCATTATGAGCTATCATTCAAAACTAAATTTATCTAAATATTTACCACAGAATCAATGTAGCTGTCTCCAAAAGATATCCAGAAGCAAATCAGAGTAAATCTAATTAGAGGACTAAAACTACTGACCGGATTTAACCAAGACTCTATGACTACGAGCACAAGCATTCAAATCATTCCAAGGATTTAAAAACAAGGTAGATGATATATGATACCTCTATCGAACCGGGATCTGCTGAAACACTACTATGAACACTTTCTCCCTGATTCATCATTGCTTTAGTTCAGCATCCTGGTTAACAAGACAACCCCATCAATCAATAAACACAACAGCAGGAATCCAACGATGAAATTACCCAAAACATAACACCAACAACACCCAACTAGAAACCCCTAATTCAGAGCAATCTGACAAACCTTGATTCACACCCAAGTGATGTAAACAACTGCTGCGGCTGGCGAATTTGGAGAGTTCTCGGGAACAACAGATACGACCGAATTCGTGTATAAAAAGAAGAAAAAATCGACAACAAGAAATAACGAAACAAAAAAGAAAATAAAAAAAAACACAAGGCAAGAGTTGAAGATCAGAAACCGAAATCGTAAATTGGAAAGAGGACGAGATGAAATTGAAGGGAAGATCGCAGAGGAGAAGCGAGACAGGAATTTCGGGCTAGGGTTAGGGTTTTGCTGAGAGGTTGATGTGATTGAATTTTCGGTTAGTGGTGTTTTCTCAACAGAGCAGTCGTCCAGTGGTCGTGTTTGAGCATGGGAAGGGAACGAGGATGATCGGAATTTGGATTTCCTTTTACCTTCTTAAGTATTTCATATTTGCTCCATTTCTTGGGTTTTTTTTTTTTTCGCTGTTGCCGATTTTGAATACATAGGAGTATTTTATCACGGTTTGAGTTTGTGGTTTTTTTGTGTTAGACATCAAGGTAATTTATAAGAATGGTAGGTTAAACTATGGTGATTCAATAGGTGAAAAGTTTATTAAAAAAGATAATCTCTCCATCCCACAAAACTTGTGATATTTTAATTTGGGGATTATCAAGACAAACTTAGATGGTAACGATCAAATATTTTTTTAAGCAAATTTGTCATGAAATATTATTTGCAATATAAAATATGTATTTTCATACGATAGTCATTAAGAGACGATCGAACATTATTTTATATATATACGACACGTCGTTGATTATGCAAAAAAAAAAATTATTTTTTGATGCAACTTTAGGTTGAGAAATAGTGATTTTTCCGAAATGTTCATTTTTGAGGGACGGAGGGAGGGAGTATGCTACAACTACGGACAATATGATAAGGACATACTAGAAAGTGTTATAAGTATACTTGTACCGTTAGGGTGAGTATTTAATAGAGAAAATTCTTGATAGACATCCTATTGAGTCTTTAATTACATAAAAAAAAATCTACTATAATTTTTTAGTCATAGTTATGTGTTTGTATCAATTCTAATCTTACTTTAAGTCATTTTAGTTCTTTTTACTAGTTAGAACGTCGATATTTCTTGTTTTTCTTGCAAGAGTGAAGAGTTTAAAGTGTTTCTTATCATGAACTACTTGGAAGGAAATTTATAGCTGGTTTTCTGAAGTTTTTGGTTGATCTTGGAAGAGTTACGACATGTTTATCACTTATTGAAGCTTTAAAGAGGAAATATGCATGTTTATTATCATACACGGGCCGTGTCCTACCTGTACAGGCCATGCAGATCAAGTACGGGGCGTGCAACATGAAGTTTTACAATGCATTGAGCACAGAGAATAAGGAAAAGAGCACGGACCGTGTCCCACCCGCAAAATCTTGTGTTTCTATTTTAGTGGGATTTTTATTTTATTTTTGTATTTTCTATATATATCCACTGCTAAATTTTAAAAAGAGAGGATTTATCAGAATTTTTCATGAGAGAAGAGGCCAGTGTTGCTATATTTTTTTCTTCTCTTGACTCTTTTAATGAGAGGTTTATCATAGGCATTTCCAATCTAAACTCTGTTGGTCCATCAATCATTGTGGGAATCATATTCGACTGTTTGTGGGCCAATTGTCATTGGTCGTTTCATTTATACTTTTTTCCTAGTTGTGTAGTGATGACTTCTTTCGATCATTTGTTGAATTTGTCATTTTTATTCATAGCTATGGTAACGTAAGAATTTAGTATGGCATTGTAATTGAAACGCTTTCATGGATTTTATGAGAAGTGAATCATGAATTTAATAAATTTATATTCAAGACTTATGGTATCATGTTAATGTATTGATTTATCCTCAATTACTTATTTTATGTATACGATTGATCACCTTAGTACATAGAATAAGTATGTATGTAATCAAGTCATTCTCTTTTGGTTGATATTAATAGCAACTTTATAGCTTAATATCCTTCTCTTTTGGTTAACCCATAATCATATGAATATGAGAAAGATATCGCATTAATCTATGTTAGGTTAATGTTATGAGGTGTTAGAGAAATATTCATAATGCGACATATTTAGTCTATGTTATTTTTTTTTTTTTTTTTGGCATAGAGTAATTATTTTAGTTTGCTTATAAAATGCTTTATGATAATCAAAAGCTTATTTCGATTAGGTCAACTCTCTTTTTATCGTACTTAATTAAAACACATATCATAAAAAGGATATGAGATGAAAATGCTAATCGATGATTAAATCCATGAAAAGTGAGAATTATAGTTGTCACATATTTTATCAACTTTGATAAGAATTCATTTAAACAAAAATCAAATATTCATGAGTTAGTCTATTGTTTCTATTTTAGTTCTTTTCTCCAACAATCCCCCTCCCTAATTATATAGAAAATTATAGATTGTCAACTTGATTTGAAAAATCTGAAAAGGTTGCTCTCTATGAGATCGACTCGTACTCATCACTACTATATATATATATATATATATTTTGTAACTATGTTGTGTGAAGTAGTATGATACTTCAATTTATAGTATGTTGTGATGGGTTATATCAAACTTTGACGTCGTTGTTGGGAAACAGTGTGAATTAATTTATCTCTATTGGTTTTCTTTTTTTTTGTTCTATTGATATTTAGTAGGAATTAATTGTCTTGCATGCAACTGGACAAAAGATAGAAGAAAATATTCAAAATATTTTTCGTGAGCTCAAAGAACGAAGTTCACCAATTGTACGAGGTGAAACATCATCTAAAAAGCCTCCTAATTGACATATTGGTGAGATCTTTTCACTTTTTAATATGGTTGAACTTGTAAATGCTCAAAATGGATAAAACGCACAAAATATACAAAAATTTTCAAATCCACTAGTTGATAATTGTACTTCAAGACAAATGGTTGAATATGATGATAACAATGAACCTCCTTTATGTATTATAACTCTATGATGTGCAAAGAAATTTTGAACTTAATTCTGGACTTTTTCAAAAACTATCATCTTTTCATGGCCTTCTGGGTGAAGACTCACATAAGCACTTAAATGAATTTAGGATAGTGTGCGAATATGAAATCGAATCAATTGAATGATGAGCTAATTAAGCGAAGATGCTGCTAAGAACTGCCTCTATGATTTATCCAAAGGAACCATAAACAATTAGGGACAGATGTAATCCCTATTCTTGGAAAATATTTTCGCACTTCAAAAATCATAACAATCCAAAAATAGACATGTTCAATTAGACAAAAAAAGGGAGAATTGTTACATAAATTTTGGAAACGATTTAAACGTTTTTTCTCAACTTATCCTAATCATCCATTTTCAAAAAAATTAGTGATTCATTATTTTTATCAAGGTCTCTCTATGACAAACCGTGTCTTGGTCGATGCAACATGTGGTGGTGATATTTTAGATAAACAACCACGAGTTACGCGTCAAATCCTAGAAAATATGATAGCTAATTCTCAAGACTTCAATCGCGATGAGGATCTGTCTCATGATGTCAATGAAGTATCGAGTTCTTCCAATTCTACATATCAAAATCTTGATGGTTTGACAAAATTAATCACTTTGATGGTTCAAAACATAAACAACATTTCACAAGTTAAAATATGTGGAATTTGTTCTACTCCTGGTCATGCCACCGATGTGTGCCCAACTCTTTATGGCAATGAGCAAGTGAATGCAATGGGTAGTTTTTCTGGTTATCCTAGGCAAGGAAATGCCCAAAACAAGATGTATAATGAAGGCTATCGTAATCATCCAAACTTTAGGTGGAGAACCGAAAACCGAAACTTCAAACCAATCAATTACAATAATCTCCACTGGATCGTTGACCAAAATTATTCCAACCAAAATCCTCAAAACTCTAACTACCAATCTTTAGAGGAACTTGTGAAGACAATGTGTAGGAATTCAATAAGTTTTCAAAAAGAAATACATTCAAGTATTTCTAATATTGAAATCCAAGTATACCAACTAGCTCAAGAGGTCAATAAACTTAAATCTCAAGTAACAAACCTCATCTCAACTATTAAACCCAAGAGAGAATGTGAGTTTAATAACATTGAAATATGATAAAAACACAAGAAATGAAGAAAGAATTAAAGAACAAGAACCAGGAGTATTTTTTATACCATGTGTTATTGATGGAATTACTATTCTTATTTGCGTGCTTAATTTATGAGTATCTGTGATGCCATCATCTTTGTTTGACTCTCTTGATCTTGGTCCTCTTTTATCGATAGCTGGAAAAATACTTACAAATAGACATTTAATTCGGCCTAAAGGTTTAATTGAAGATGTGTTGGTTAAAATAGATAAATTGACTTTCAAAACTCAATTGTTCTGAAAATGGAACAAGGTTCTATTGATTCATCTAACTCATCATCTATCCTTTTGGGTCGATTTTTTATGTGAACAGCTAGATCAGTAATTGATGTTGATAAAGGTACTCTTTGCAGAATTATGCTTTAATGTGTTTGATGATGAAAAGAATGAGTCGAATAAAAGTTGCTATAAAGTCATAACTCTTGAAGAAGATGTGTGCGATGACTTAGATTACATGAATTCATTATTGGATTTCCTTGAGTTCCATTTAGATGATATTAATGTTATTCATGACAATGCTTCAATTGATTGTTTGGAGGTTGACCTAATTAAAGAGGTAATTGGAGTCATGGAGGATGAGGAAGGCGATTCAATGATTGATGCTAATGTTGAGGAAGTTAATGAGCACTTAGTTGAGGTTGAGGAAGAAAATATTGATTGTGAGCAAATCCATGTTGTTCTTAACAATAAAATCCCAAAAGAATGTGTGTCTACATTTGATATGGTCTTTCAAGAAAGAAAACGTTCAAGAAAGAAAACGTTAAATGAGTGAGAAGAAGAAAAATGGTAATTTTTTCATATAGCTAATACTATAAATAATCATTTTTCTTTTTCTCATGTTTCGAGGTGCAATTTCAAGAGACGATGGATGAGAAACATATGGATTAAGAAATATATCGTTGAGAATGCACGAGCATGAAAAGATGAAAAGAAAGTTTTTCAAATTTGGATTCCCTATTCAATTCTTTATCAAGCCTTTGATATGATTAATCCTTGAATTTCTTAGCATGGTCAAGTTAACAACTTTAAACAAAGTTCTTCATAGGAGGCAATCCATGCAATTTTAATTTCATTTAAGTTGTTGTTTTATAACAATGGAGAGCAAAACAAGAAATATTTGCAATGAAAGAGGTCTAATTTGATGAAAAGAACGAAGTGAAAAACATAAAAGTTTATAAAAACTTAATTTTAAGGTTGAGAAAAGAAAACTTCGGTGCCTAGAAAAAGACCCAAACACGGGCAGTGCACCTGACGCATTGGTCGTGCGTCTTGCCAACATGAAAGCCCTAAGCACGACCTATTTAGGCCGTGCATGACCAGCATGAGCTGTGGCGGCCCAAAGATTGTTTTTAAATACACGAGTTCTCTCCCTTTTTCACTTTTTTTTTTATTCCTCCATGAACACCAATGTCATAAAGTAACAAAAAACACCTGATCTTCATCGAAATCAACTTCAATTCGTGCAAAGGGAAGATAGCAACATTCTAAATAATCGTCTATCACTAATCTCATTAACCCCAACTTAAATCTGTCAAAATTATCCCAACTACATTCGAAGATAAAATTGAAATTTCTTAGATTTTGTCATCATCACATCTAAACTATTGTACAAACCTTGTTAATGACGTTACTTATGTGTTGTAAGGCATGGCGATGCATGATATTCATTATTCGAAGGAATTTTGAGAAATTAGGATTTAGAATTAATGAAATGGGAAAAATATTATTTTTGATTTGACTCTTTGTGTTTTATGATGGATTGATGTTATGATAGTATTTGATAACGATAAATAGATCCTAAGTATTTTCTAGTCATGGTTTGGATTGAATTGATGAATGATTACAATTTTCATAGTTTATTGATAAAACTGCCTTCTCTGAAATTTTTGTTATAATTGCTCTATGTTTGAATTGTTTGATTGAAGGTTGTTATGGCGAAGGAAGTGAAGTCAAAGACTTTAAGGGACATTCCCTATTTGTACGAGGCGATGATAAAACCGATAGCTTGTTTGACTGCACAACTGGATGGAGTTCAATTCCGAGAGAAAGAGCATGGGGAACGTTGCAAATTGTTAGTTAGAATGGGAGTTGAAGGAACTCAATACATGGATAAAGACATTCTCGTCAAGCTTGGACTGTTTGACAATGAAAGGATGCTAAAAAATGCTAAAAGAGATAACTTTGTACATCACAAATGGGCAACCTACGAACGAGCAACTTTGAAATTTTGAGCATCTTGAAGATCAATATCGAAACAAATAAGTATCCTGAATATTTTTTTATTATTTTTCAACTTTTCAATACTCCTTATATGATAACCTTGAATGGTTTGAATGAACTTTATGGGTTTAGGAAGAAATGAGATAGACAATCATCAAAAAATAAAGAATGTAATTTTCATAAATTTTGGAAGTCTATTTCTAGCAAGAGTACTTTTGATGAACAAACTACAATAGCTTCTATCCATAACCCAACTTTCTATTATCTTCAACAATTAATGAACCATATTATTTTTGGATGATCTGAGCATGAAAATTTGAGAAAGGATAACAATGTTAAGTTTGGCTTAGGGGTGGATAGTTTAGTTGAGTCTTTTCTATTTTTTTTGAGTCATTTGTTATAAAAAATTGAAGAAAATTGAAAAATTAAAATTTTACAATAAAAAATAGTAAAACATGGCTCGAGCATACTATATTAAAATGGTGAGGATTGGACGTTGTTGCAAGAAATTTATCACTACACTTAGTTTATTAGAGTGGCATATGCTGATATCATTTTAGGGAAGTCTAAACCTTAGCTGATGCCATTATCTTATATTTTTTGTGAACTAGTTCCTATGATGATAGATTTTTAGTATGAACTTAAAATGTTAGTATTTAAAGCACCTGATTTTATTTAGGGACCCATACATATTTTAGGTTACTTGAGAAAGGGTAGTCTTATTTAAAAAAATGAAAGAAGTTTTGTGATCCGTCTCTCGTTCCTACCTTCTAACTTCATTTACATACCTCACTTACTATATATTTTTCATGTTAAGGGGATGGTGAAACAAGGTTATTGAAAAGATGAAGAAAAAAAAGAGCAAAAGTTACTTAAACCATGTTTTCCATTTCTTATCACCTTTACATTTTACATATTCACTTTCTTCCATTTAAAGGTATATCCCTAAGGAATTTTCCTTTGGATCACAGAATAGTCCATAAACCGAGAGACTCAAACCACCACATGCTAATTGAACACTTTGAGGATCGAATCATGACCTCTTCCCTTGAGAAAGAGCCGTTGACCATATGGGGTGGGGAAGATCCCCATTCATTATTCATTTTCTACTTATTCAAAGATAAGGGGAGGCATGGTGGGAAAAATGAACTCGAAATGTGCATTGGCATCCTCCTTCGAGACCTTGGTAAAAGTGAGGGGATGATCCACATTGATGTTTGCAATGCTTACGTACTTAGAGATCAAGGAGTAATGCTTGATTTTTGAAATTGATTTTGTCCTGTTGTGGTTTATTCTTTGTAATGGGTAGGGGAATGATTTTTGTATAGGTTATAAAGTGTAAATGAGAGTGAGGGGTGACCTTGTGATGACTTTGCTAATGAGAGTAGTCACACGATGTAGGATAGGGTATAGTCGATCTATTATAATTTTTAAATCTGATAGGCTCATTTTCGGGGTATGGGTCAAAAACTCAACTTTAAGTTTTGTTTTTCTTAGTCTTTGTTTAGGGACATACATACGTTTAGTTTGGAAAATTTTGATTAGTACAAAAATACTTATGTTGTATTTATGTTAAACCATTTATTTGTTACATTGTAATTCTTTATTTTGTATTTTTAGTTTAATTTATATTTTGAACTTGGATACTATTAGTTATGTGTTGTCATTGTAGAATTTATTACGCGAAGCGTTATTTGATGTTTTGAATAATTGATGACGAGATCACAACGGATGCATGATGATGTGGAGAACGAAGTTTGGACGAGCCTTGGATGATAATCTATGATATTTGGTTATGATTGCATGTGTTTAATGTAATTAGAATTGTTCATGATGATTTGGAGCTGTTTTAGAGTTAAACTGACGCGTTTTATGCTTGTCATGAGTACAGATTCCATCCAAGAGCATGCAGTGTCTATCATGATCGTGATAGTGGTGTGTCACGATCGTTACGTTGCCTAAGAGGTAAATAGAAACTAAAGAAGTTGGTCATGCCTGTGACTTGAGTTTGTCATGCCCGTGATGTGACTTAACAGCCTCGAAGAATTTGTTGTGTGTGATCGTCACACCCATGTCCAAGAGGTGTCGTGCCCGTGATAGATTATATTTTATTAGATTTTACAAGATTTACTTAGATTTTACTCTATTTCTACCTGGGTTTCCTATTTTTCTATAAATATGCACATTATTTATCAGCTTTTGGAGTTCTTTTAGAGAGAATCTCGTAGGGTTTTTGTGGTGGTCAAAGTTTCAAGTTTGTTCTTAATTCCTCTTTATGGATTGGAGCGAGGTATAATTTGAATTGTATCTTGTTGTTTTTCTTCGAATTTCTATTCAATCGTGTATCATCTTTATCCATTCATTGATTCGTTGTCTTATGATTATTACGATGCTTGAATTGATAATAAATGTGATGATGATTCAAACTATGAGTGAGTAGAAAGTTAATAATGGTAGATTAATGTAGTTCTAGCATAGTTGGATCATGAGGTGATATAGATCATTTAAACAATATTTGTTTTATGATGAAAGTTGCATAAATCTGATTTTGATCAACTCTATGTTATGAAATCAATTAGTTTGGGCAACTATTAATGTCATGACCTAGTTATTGATCACGTTATGTTATTGACTATGGTAACAAAATAGCACATCATGATTTAACCTTATTGTCATGAACCGGTATTGATTGAATGCATGTAGACCTATATAATTTAAGCTCATTGCTATATGTGTCTATGTTTAGCATGTTTTCTTGTTCTTATTCATTTTTTTTTTTTTTTTTTTGCTATAAACGAGCTCATAGGTATGTTATAAATAGATAGATTAAGTTAATTATTTAAACTCATTGATAATTAATAATCTAGTGAATATAATGCTTATGCCCAATAGTGTTACAACCAAGAGACGAGAAAAATCATGATAGATACCTCTTAGGAGTTTTAATTAAACAAAAATATCCCTAATGTTTTTTATTCTCTATTAGTACCATAAAAAAATCTAATACCAATTTACCCTTGCAAATAATGAAAATCCTAAATTCTAACCTTAATTATCTCATGGTTGTTGGCCATAACAATCTCTACCAACCACAGACCACCGTTGACCATTGTAAAAAATTTTCGTAGAAATATCTTTTTGTATGTCAGTCACTATTAATACATCACCTTCAATAGCAACTGTACGTCACCTTCATCGTCGATCACTGTTGACCACCATCAGAAACTTTTGTCGAAAAATCTTTTAGTACGTTTAAATGAAAATTATACATCGCTATTAGTACGTTACCTTTACTAGCAGTAGTATGACACCTTCACTGATAGCAGTACATCACCTTCACAAGCAGCAATACATCATCGCCACTATTATCAACGACATGAGCATGCCTAGCACTATCCCTCCCACCACACTTATCAAAGAATATTAGTGTGTCGACGACATTAGTAAGTCCAGCACTACGCCTCCTATCACACCCATCAAAGCGTATTATTGCATCGATAACAATAAAAAAAATGACACATGAAAACGACAGATTGAATGAGATAGAAGTAAGTCATTAACGAATAGTTTCTGATAAATCTAATAAATAACATATAATTGGTCTACTCATTGGTTCTATAAATTTATTGTTATCATATGATAATAGTTAGATAATCTATTCTTTTCTTTTCTATTTCAGTCAGTATAATTAGAAAATGCAACAACGAGTTTCCCTTACATTTCATTGTAGGAAGACACCCACGAAGTATCCACGGCTGAATAGTTAAAGCATCCAATTCATAATTGACAAAATAGTAGGTTCAATTCCTATTGGATGCATACCAATAGGATATGAGAAGTCTATTAGATTTTTTCGCTATATTCATTCCTTAATAGGAAATGTAAGAACTAGCATTCTTATTGATAATAGAACTCATAGGCAAGAAGATTTAGGGATACTTTTATATACTCATTTCTTACACACAAAAGTATGCAAATATGCTCTCAAAATCAATATACTTTTAATGTCGAATCGGATCAACAAAAACAGAGATAAAGCATAGGGTCGAACTCTTCATTGGTGTCAAGGTCAAAAGTATGAATAGTTATCAACTCCCAAAATAGAGTAGAAGAATGGACATACAATGCATTACAAACGTATAATCATGAACAACAATCCAGCAGTACGTCTTCTATCACACCAATCATTGTGTAGTAATGCACCTTTAGTATCACCATGACATCGCTTCCAATATCTATATGCCTCAAAAGCATTGTGATTGTATTCTTCTGAAGATTTTAACTAGATTGAATTGAAGGATATTCTCTCTCCCTTTTTGAAGGATGCGAAGAACAACATGGACTTGATCAATTAGTAGAAATCATGGTCGTCACGAAGGGGAAGGGGGAAGAGACAAAGGTAGGGCGACGATGGTTAACGAGTGAGATTATGGATGGTCTTTAGGGCGAGAAGATGAGGGAGATGAGATGTTGAGGTGGCCAAGAGGACAAGATATGGAGAAAAATTAGGGTTGGGAGTATATATTATATGGTGGTGGGTTATTATGGGGATAAGATACTAGAAGGTAGCCATGGTGGTGGAATGATACCATTAGGGATAAGATAATGACAATATATGATGCGTATAATGCCTGATGTGATAGCATCATAGAAGAGGACATGAATGATAATAGGCAAAGCTATAGAGTTGCAAGGTAGGAGGCTGGGAGGGTGGTAGAAGAGGCTAAATCGAGGACGTATGACAGATTATACCATCAATTAGATACAGAAAAAAGAAGAAGAGATCGACATATATAGGATAGGAGGAGCTCTGCGAAAGAGAACCAAAGACCTAGGACAAGTACGTTATATTAGGGATGAAGGAGGTCGAGTTCTCGTGGAGGAAATTGCTATCAAGGATCGGTGAAAGAGGTATTTTAACGAGCTCTATAACGAACATAATACTGAAGATTTGGATGAGACAATAAAGAGTAATGGAGATATGCATGAGATTGTGATGGAGGACACTACAAGAAAATCTGGCATTTGCGATAGAAATTTACGAAGGATTTAAAATCCTTCACAAATAATACTCTATAGCGAAAGAATTATGGACAATTTTTCTCAAGTCATTTACGAGGGAAAACCACATCATTTATGAGGGAATTTTTATCATTAAAGAATGTAATTATTTGCGAAAGAAAGTTTCTTCGCTAAATATATAAATTCCTTCACAATAAGCATCTGTTATAAGCATCTGTTATTGTGAAAGAATTTTCCTCGTAAATAACCATAAATTTTCTTCGTTAAAAGCAATATTATCTTTGAATTGAGTTTCTTCTTTGCAAATTTTGATTTTTTCTTTTCAAATTATAATTTGAACGTAATTCAAAATAATAACAATTTTTATTGACATGAATTTCATATATATTAATTCCTCTTGCATAAGACTTGAATTTTATTTGGTAACACTATTTTCTCTAAAAAATTGTACTTAATTACTTTTGTATTATACGACAAATAAATAAATCTTTTTAAAAACTTAATAATGGTTCATGAATCATGAAAAATTTATTAACAGTTAAAAAGTAAGGACAATACCAAAAAAATAAAATAGCATGGAATAAGTAAAATAAACATTGTTACACCAAAAAATGCAAAGCCAAGTTGTTCACACAAGGCACTACTAAAATTTTGGTCATGGGTTCAATTCCCCTTGGATACATGGGAATTAATTTATTTTACATGGCTTGAAGGGACTACCAGTGGTAGGAGGTCATCAGTATCGGTTGGGAGGCCGGTGGTCGGTGCAGGATGGGTGGTGAAACTAATTAAAATTTTACTTTTTTTTGGGAAATGATAAATCAAAGATAAGTTTTTTTACTTCCAAGGCAAATATGTGAGATAAGGACAAAATTATCCAATATTATATTGTGAGTGAGGCGCCTTGGAAGGATCAAAATCTGCCTTGGCAGTATCAATCCCTTTTTCTTGTTTGTAAAATAAAATCGATTTTAGCAAAGAAAATTCCGTCGTAAATTTTTGCAACCAGGGAAATTTTCTTCGTAAAAGAATTGATTATTAGCGATGAGGGAAATTGCGACGGAATTTGCGAGAGAAAAATTCTATCACTAATGGTCTTTTGCGAAGGAAAAATGGTCTTTTGAGAGGGAATCATCTGTCGCAAATGCCTAATTTTCTTGTAGTAGGAGGACATTAGCATGGTATAAGTCAAGGAAGCTATGTGGAGAATGGGAAATAGAAAGACTGAGGGTCTAGATGGTATTCCTATCGAAGCCTGAAAATGTCTAGGGAATTAAGGAATCACATGATTGACACATCTATTTAATGTTAGCCTCAAGATTGGGAAAATGCCAGTAGAGTGAAGGAACAATGTATACTATATAAGCAAAAGGGTGAATCTAAAGCTACAATAATTATAGGGGTATTAAATTGCTTAGTCACTCTAAGCAATTTTGAAAAAAGATATTGGAGATAAGGATGAGAGAAACCATAAGTATGATAAAAAATCAGTTTGGTTTTATGCCAAGTAAATTAACTATGGAAGCGATACATCTCCTAAGAAGAATAATGAAGCACTATAAAACCCATCGGAAGGACCTTTATATGATTTTCATAGACATAGAGAAGGCATACGATAGAGTGCCTTGTAAGGTGTTATGGTGTTGTTTTCATAATAAAGGAGTGTCACCGACGTATATCAAAGCAATTAGAGACACATATGAAGGGCCATCGACTTTCATGATAATATGTCAAGGATCAACAAAGCGCTTTCTTATTCGTATAGGGTTACACCAAGGATCTACTTTGAGTCCGTTTCTTTTTGCGATAGTCATGGACGAGTTGCCAAAGAGATTCAGGAAGACGTATCGTGGTGCATGTTGTTTGTAGATGATATTATTTTTATTGACCACATGAGAGAAAGAGTTAATAACAAGTTGGAGAGATGATGAGAACAACTTGAGACAAAGGGTTTAAGACTTAGCAAAACAAAGACAGAGTACAAGTTTTGTAAGTTCGGTTTAAGCTAAGATACTCAGGAGTCGGATGTAAGATTGGGTGAGATGCGATCCCAATGCAATCATCATTCAGGTACCTTGGATCTATGATTCAAGAGAATGAAGATATCGATTAAGACGTTATTCATCGTACGAGAATAAGTTGACAGAAGTGGAGAGATGCTTTAGGAGTATTCTGTGATAGGAGGATTTCTTTGAAACTAAAGGACAAGTACTATCACAAGATTATAAGGCCAGCTATATTGTATGGGGTTGAGTCTTGGTCTATACAAAAATCCATGTGAACAAAATACATGTGAAAGAAATGAGAATATTACGTTGGATATGCAAACTCTCCTTAAGAGATTGGTTCACGAATGGTAAGATACGCAAGCGACTGAGAGTTTCAGATATTGGCATTAAGATGCAGGAGGCGAGATTTCGATAACTTGGCCATGTGATGAGTAGAGACCCAAACTTCCGGATAAGGTGATGTGAATCCCTTGAGATGATACAGAGTAGACAAGGTAGAAGAAGACGGGTGAGATTATTAAAACAGAACTTGACCTTACTTGGGCTAACAAAACACATGGCCCTAAATAAGTCTACATGGCGCAATAGTATAAAGGTTGTAGGGTAACTTGGGCGAGTCTTAGTCTTTCTAGGGCATAACAGATTATTCTTTGGCCTATTTATATATTTATCTATCCAATTATTGGTTTTCATTAATTCTTACTCTTGATTTCTTGTTATTAATTTTTCATTCATTCTTATTTTTGACTTATCATGTTTCTTGTTTTATAATTCACAATTTGTTACTTGATTAGTTCTAATATTTCATTTCTGTGTTGTTGTTATTTTTTTGGATGTTTGTTTTTTCGGGAATTGAAAATAATTTCTCTTGCATAACAACAAATATGTAATAGAGGTAAAATTGTGTACATTTTGTTATAATTAGGTAGTTAATATTGTTGTTGTTGGGTTATTATGAGGATAACAAGTCCTAGTTTTTAAAAGAAAGTACTAGGAGTGAAAGAAATATGGTGGGGTATTTATTAGTAAATAAAATTGCTAGATGGTATTTTTAAAGAATTCATTCTACAGCCAATTATTGGTTTTCATTAATTCTTACTCATGATTTCTTGTTATTAATTTTTCATTCATTCTTATTTTTGACTTATCATGTTTCTTGTTTTATAATTCACAATTTGTTACTTGATTAGTTCTAATATTTCATTTCTGTGTTGTTATTTTTTTGGATGTTTGTTTTTTTGGGAATTGAAAATAATTTCTCTTGCATAACAACAAATATGTAATAGAGGTAAAATTGTGTACATTTTGTTATAATTAGGTAGTTAATATTGTTGTTGTTGGGTTATTATGAGGATAACAAGTCCTAGTTTTTAAAAGAAAGTACTAGGAGTGAAAGAAATATGGTTGGGTATTTATTAGTAAATAAAATTGCTAGATGGTATTTTTAAAGAATTCATTCTATGGCCAAACCTTTCTAAATAACAAAAAAAGATAAAAGATCCACACCTGGTGCTGTATAATAGCCCGCCAACAATCCGCACATATTTTCAGAGGATGTGAACTCATTCGTTGATATTAATAGCAGATATAAGACAAAGATCTTTTCTAAGGATGAGTCTAAATAGTTTGAAAAGATCTACAGATTATTAGTTGGCTATTCGGTGCTACCTGCGGATCATCACCCAACATATAATTTAATAATCATTCATGATTGATCAAAGCACCTCAATCTAAATCTTTAGTTATTTAGTTAGTATAGTTCAATCTTACTTAGTAAGTTTAGTTTAATCAATTAAAATCAATCTCTCCCCTCCCCTAAAAAAATTCATCTAATTTTCATAGTGTTAGTAGAGTTATATCGTGATCATTTCAATATTAATCATTAATTGTGACTGTCATCGTGGGATTGACCCTTGCTTTCACCGCTACTTTTATAGTAAATCCTTCTAATGTGAGTGAGTGATTTTAATTCTAATTTATACGTCGTATGACAGATGTGTCATTGATCGCGGCCTCGAGAGCTCCTTCATAGAATGTGCCTGGGTCGAGACTTATTTCACTGCCTAGAAAGCCCCGGACCCGACAGCCTATAGAGGGTCCTGGGTCTTTTGAAGATTGGCCTGGGCCTTGGTAGATATCTTAGCTGACATCTCCCAGTGATCTCATAGAGACTGCATGTGCAACAAAGGAGAACCCTTGGTTAAAAGTTAAAAGAAAGAGAAGGGTTGTAGGGTCAATAATACTATGTTTAGGGAAAAGAGGTAGTGTCGGCTAGTGCCCCGAGATGGTCCTTGAAGGCTGTTAGAGTTCCCATCTTCTGATAGACATCGGCCTCCAGCAAATTCTCGTCATTCCCCAGGATCCTTGGGATCCCGATCTTGGAGATTCGCCAAGCTATGTTTGGAGTGAGTTCGAAAAGGGGGAAATCCATAAATGAGAAGATTAAATCCATAAAGGAATGGACAGGGAAGCAGAAGCCCCCCTTTTAGGGTGTCAGTATAGAAAGGGAGGATATATGGGCCTCGAAGGGGGAGAAGATACGGAATTTAAGTCAGGGGCACATGAAACTCGTAGATCTCGGGACCTCTAAACTGGATATATAGGTTTGACACTCGATTGGACATCGAGGATCAGCTTGACTAGATTTACGCCTTGATGTAGAAGGTTGAGACAGATCATCTTCGACCTCCTGATCATTGGCGTGAGCCTCATCAGTCTTGCCCTCGTCTACTACCTCGGCCTCCCTAGAATTAACCTCGGGAAGGTTGTGATGAAAATGATGAACAGGTAGCCGAAGAAGATGATGAAAAAGAAGACGACAATGATAGTCTCCTAAGGTCGAGACTCGGCCCCATCCGAGCTGGGGGATATAGGAAACATTTTCTTTGCAAGGGTGGAAAGCTCGGGCATGATAGACTCATCTATGGGACGTGGCCCCCTCCTACTTGTCCAAGATGGGTGCATTGTCTCTATACAATGCTTCATCGTCGGATTGTCTATACACAAGAGCGTCGTTGCTGTCTTCATCCTTATAATATAAACAGACTATCTCTATATAGTGCGTCATTATTATCATATTTTTTTCATGGCTTTGGTGCACTATCTTCTAATAGTGTATCCCGTTGTCTTCTTTTTCTTGTATCTTTGACTCCTTTCTTTTTCTTTTTTTTTTTTTTTTTTTGGTACTGAAGGCTCAAAGGTTGGAGTTTTCGTGATTATTAGTGAGGCATAGTATGAATCTTGTAAAGCAGTCGAAAAAAGATTCATGTGATATAGCATATTGTCTTTGTGTTTTGATGTTGCTTAATGTTGATAAACTTGATTTTTCTTCAAGTGAAAAATGTTTGGAAGATTTATACTATTTCAGTTTCAAATGAATAACAATAAAAAAAACTAAACTTTTAAAGTGAATCAAGCATAAAATGAAAGAAGGAAACAAAAAAATTCACGCATAATAGGAATAGAAAACACTAATTTTTTTTAAAAAAACCAAATATATATATATATATATATATATATATATGTGTGTGTGTGTGAGACCCCTTTAGTTAATTGGATAAAGGAATCATTCATAACCATTAATTCAAAAAGAAGATGAATTTTTATCATTGAATTTTTACTAGTTAAAAGATAAAAAAGGTAGTTGAGGAAAATCAATGTCCTTTATCTCCTTTTTACCCTACATTTATATATGTAAAACCCTTTAACTAATTGGTTAAAGGAATCAATCATATCTATTGATTCAAAAAAAGTTATTGAATCTCCATCATTTAATTTTTACTAGCTAGAAGACAAAAAAAGATAATTGAGAAAATCAATTATCAAGATCGATTTTCTTTATCCAATTAATTAAAGTGCCTTTAACCTTCTTTTATTATATATATTTGAAAACCCTAAGGATAAATTTGAAAACTAGATATCGATAATTGAAAAATAACTTACAAAATATCATTAATTAATAATTCTCACTTGGTTTTTTATCCAATCTAATAGATTTGGATATTATAATCATCCAATCCAACACAATCCATAAGAAAAATTCATCCAATCCAACCCTGCTCGAACTTGTTGGATCGAATCGGATCATAGATTATTTATATCAATGGACATTCCTAGTGGGTTGTCCAGCCATCCACGACATACATTTAGTTTGATATTATGAGTTCCCGAACCATCCACTCACTTTTTTTTTCATAGATAATTGATTTAATGGTGTTCGATTTTTATTTTTTTTTGGGGCATTTAACCCATTGAGATAACATAATTTTGATACCAACAACTATCAATGTTTTTATCATAATTCTATTATGATTTTTGTAGTGAATTTTTTAGGGGATATCACTTGGATGTTTTTATTTCAAGAGGACATCTCCTGGGCTAGACTAACCGATCCGTTTGTTTATGGTGTTTACTTGTAGAAACGTTGTATTTGGGACAGTACTACTCACAAACCATTTTTCACCTCTCAAATGCTTGGACTCACAAACCTAGGCCCATCATCGACTTGACCACAAACAATTTCAAAGAAGAAGGTTAGCCAACATATCATAATTTGCCTTTCATGGTTTCAGAAAGTCATGAGGCAATCAATTGAATAAGTTGAAGTATCATTTATGTAGCATACCAATGGTTATCCTGGTACAATTGATGGCATAACGGCTTATGTTGAGAGAATTGTACACAATAGTGAGCTATATATTTCTGTTTAGTATCAAAGGGCGAAGGAACTGTTCGAACAAAGGATAAATATATACATACGCCACTTTTCTTTTTGGGTAAGTTACCTTCTTCCCACAAAGAGAAGACGAGCCAACTTGACACATTGTCGTGCCATAAATCTGTTAGCAAGGCTAGAGGTAAAAGTATTCTTCCGTGTACTTGGAACACAGAAAAGCATAGAAGAGAACAGAAAAGAAACAAATCACGCTTAGATGGTGGTGAACATCAGAACTCATACGACTAATTCGAATGTATGATCACTTTATATATGCGTTTGATGTATATTGCAGAAAGCTGTAGGTAGCTCATATGTAAAAGCTGATATTTGTTATCATATGATCCGCATCTTTCTTTTTGTCCCTATGCACACAAGTCTCACCCAACTCCAAACATTCCAACAAACTAAAACAAATAAAATTTGCCAAATGACAAAAAGAAAGTAAAATAACAGGACAGTGAAATCAATCCAATAATGACCTTTCTACGTTCTACCTTCTCTTGTTCTTGGTAAAAAACAAGAGAGTGAGGTAAAACAGTATCCTGAACAAGAATCCCCAAGCAATGGTGATATACAAACAATTCCACTTGCTCAAGTCCGTCACGTCCTGATCCCTTAACACTCCCGGCCCGTCCGTCACGCACGTATCGCTGGTGATGGGGATTCCGAGGGTGTTGCTGATGCTTTGCAACAACTTCACCTTCAGGGAATCTGAAACGTACCCCAATGGGGTGGTGTCGAAGATCTGAACACCCTTAACGAAGCACTTATCCGGGTTCTGAAACTCGTTCTGTAACACCGCCTCATACGGGTACTTTACTAGAGACAAATAGTGGAACCAGATCCAGTAGTCCGGGATCCTGTCCCGGTTGATGAAGAAACCGCTGAAGAGGAGGAAGTAGGCAAGGATCGCGACAACAATAGTGTAGCCTATCATCACGTGCGGGACAACGCCGGACAGGAATGAAACAAATGAATTTCCTGCCCAGAACGACGCCAGCATGATTCCGAAGTAGAAAAAGAACCCGGATAGGCCACCGTCAAGGCCAACAGACCAGAAAGTGATTGCGGAGAAGGCGAGGGCAAGGACGACAAGTGCTGGAAAGCAAGTGATAGCATGTGAGAGGACGTAGGAGGATCGTCTGTAGGCGTTGTAGGCCGTTTCCCTCATGAAGATGTATCTTTCCTGGAGGAAAACTGGGAGAGCATCAGCGGTGGTGTAGTAGGTGGTCGACATGGCAAAGGCAAAGAACCCAAGACGCTCCTGGACCCCTTTCGGGGAGTCATCAAGGCGCCAGAAAATAGTAGCCAGGATGAATCCCGTGACCATGACAGTCGCCAGTCGGATCCCAAACAACTCGGGCATACGTACAGAGTTCTTGATCGAACGCTTGGACAACGTCACAAGCTCAATCCAGAACGGGTTGGCATAGGTCTGAACAAGCGAGGATGACGCCGTTGCAATATTTCCACTACCACCATCACTGTCTGTAGCAGCCCCTGGGACGAGCTTCCCTCTAGCAATGCTGGCGCTGATGGCTAGTTTCAAGGATAATCCATTGAAATCTTGTTCGATCTCCCCTTTGCTCCTGCTCTGCCACTGCTTGCAGAACTCAGCAAGCCCCTTCGTCCCTGCCGGCGACTCCTGCAGTTCCCGGATTAAGTCCAGGGCGTATTCCGTCGGGTTCTCGTTCTCTGGAATAGGGCAACCGAATTCAGAGAAAAACGGGTATAGATTCGAAGGAGGCCCGCTGTAGACAGTGTTTCCACGGGAGAGAAAGATGAGACGATCAAGAAGGCCCAGAATCCGATAGCTCGGCTGATGAACAGACATGATCACGATGCTACCGCTCTGCGCAATTCGCCTGAGAACCTTGGTGACCATGAAGGCGCTGGTCGAATCCAGCCCGGACGTCGGCTCATCAAGAAAAAGGAGAATCGGATCGTGGATGATATCAATCCCGATAGACACCCTCCTCCTCTCCCCTCCCGACACGCCCCTATGTCCCTCGTCTCCGATCACAGTCTTGGCTGCGTTTCTCAGCCCGAGCCGATCAATCAGTTGCTGAACCCTCGCCTTCTTTTTGGCTTTAGAAAGGGTACGTGGCAGCCTGAACTCCGCCGCGAACATGAGGGTTTCCTCAACGGTGAGCATCGGGTAAAGGAGGTCGTCCTGCATCACATAGGCCGAGATCACCTTCAGCAATCTGGACTCCAGTGCCTCCCCGTTGAGCGTCACGGACCCCTTCAGGCTCCCCTTGGCGATCTTGTTGGCCAGCGCATCAATCAGAGTCGATTTCCCGGAGCCACTCGCCCCAAGAACGGCCAGGATCTGTCCGTCCCTGGCCTCTCCTGATATATTATTCAACAGCGTCTTCGTCCTCATGTGTTCCGACTCAGCACCGCCATCACCACCTCTGCCGCTCCTGTTGTTATTTTTACGGCGAACCTTGACGCTGTATGTGAGATCAGTGAACTTGAGGACAAAGGGAAGCGGCGGCGGAAGAGAGGCGTGTCCGACGTGGTCCATCTCGATGACGGCGGAAGCCGAGGAGGAGTTGCGGAGGAGGTAGCCAGCGGCAGGGGAGGCGGCCGGGGTGGGGTCCATCGGTTGTCTCCAGAATTGAGGATCTGAGTATGGTGACAGAGTCAGCTGCTGCGAAGCCGCCGCCTGATCGGTGTTATCGTCGATCACGCGAGACATTCGTGGGCCTTTGAGGATATCCAGCCTATATTTCGATATCAGAGTTCTGTTATAATTTGAATATTTCCTGAATTGTTGCAACAGAGTTGTGTGAATTGATCACACGAACTTCGCCTTTTTCGTGTGTGATCGATATAATATGGTTTAATCACTTTATGAGAATGATTGATTATGATGATGATCAAGGGTGTGGGCAAAGAGAGAAAACCGATTCGGTTATCTATCGGAGTGATATGGGGGAAGGAGGATGGTGTGATGGGTGGGACTATATATTCAAAAAATTTAAATGAAAAAACTATTAACATTAATAGTTTGCGGGATGGATGGTTTGTTAATCAACGGGGAAATAAATGCGGAGGACACTGTGAGTTAATGGGAGTGATCTTTAGCTTAGCCTGCTTTCGGAATTGGAAGCTGTCATGTTGTCGATCAGTCGACACGTGAGATTAATGGGAACTAGCCGAGTCATTAGTTTTATGGGTTGGGGTTAGGGATCGATTTCTTGGGAATTATTAGGCGGTGTTAGTTTGAGCTTAGTGCTAACTAATTGCACGAGATATGGTACCTGTTTTATAGCAGTACAACACTAGTAGTATAATTGAATATGATCATGATCAGGAAACGATGGAAAACGAAAGCTAATCTAACATTTGATGAGATTTTAAAAACTCTATTGCAAAATATATATTACTCCATAAGATTTATTTTAATTTTCTACTATATTTATTTCAAATAAAAAAAATATTATTTCCATTGTCCATATTATAGACCATATTTTTTATTGGAACCGTCGCAAAATATAATCAACATAATATATCTAATATTTTTTTACATAAAAAATATCAAAACATATCATAATCTGTTATAATATATATATATATCATTCTCTTATTTACTTTGTCAACAATTACTTGGTGTTGAAGGAGAGATTTATGTGTCCGACCTCTATCCAAAACGAAAAATCGAAATAGATAAAATATTGATCCGTATGTTATCTGGGATGAATACATATAATAGAGTGAAAATAATATTCATATTAAAAAAACTTACCAATATAAGTATATATGTTATCATATGTTGAAATTGAAAGTTTGCTTCTTCATTCTTTTTTCTCTGATAAATTGATTTAGATATTATGATCTACATGCGTTGTTTATATTAATCTTCAATCTCTATTATTAAATTGAATTAAAACATAGAGATAAAAAAAATTAAGTGTAAAACTCGACTTATAAAATAATATAAAAAATTTGACTGTGTGTATTAATGTATGAGAAAAAATAATTATTATGTTGTAAAATAAAGATCATATAACATCCTTATAGATGAGATAATTAATAATTAATTAATGATAATTTTATATAGAAATATAAAATTTCAATGAGTTTTTATATTCTTTTGTGAAATATTTGGCATATATGATGATTATTTTATTTTTCATTTGATCCAAACTTTTTATATCACATTTGAAATATTAATATTTAAGTGAGGTGATGATGGGATGAGAACATACGATGTGTGATGAGAGGAGCAATCAATATATTATTTTCAGTTTAATTAGTTAAGATATATGTTAGATTGGATTTTATTTAATTGATTTTTTTAACACAGATTTTTTTATGACAATAATATCCTGTTATATCATCATACCGTCATGTCGTTTTCCATCTTGAAAAAATTGAATAATCGGTATATATTAGATCATACCATCCTTGCATTTGCTATCTAGAAAAAACTGGATAATACGATATATATTAAAACACTGACCCGTGCAACATATTGAAAGTGATATTTTTTATTCTTTTATTTTTTTGATAAATTGATTTAATTATTACGATTTATATGTATTACTTATATTAGTATTTAATCTCAAACATTAAATTGAATTTAAAAATAAATATTAAAAAGTGTAGAAAAAATTTTCTATTAATATTATTTTAAAGATATATTTTCAAGAGATAACACCACCCACTTTACTCCCACAAGTTACGTTTTCACCCTAACCCCACCCCACGCCAACCCCCCTTTCTCCTTTCCCGCACTATCCTCCTACACAGTAAACCCCATCGTCATCATCGACCTCGTCATGTCGCCGTCGACACTGATCCTCTCCTCCCCCACCTCTTGCCCCGCCACACCACCCTCTGCATCGGCGCGCTGCTTCCCCCATTCCGTCGAGGAACCCGATGAAGATGAATAATGAATCGCCGTCCTCATTCGATATCGGGACGGAGGATGAACCGGACGAGACCATGGATTTGGTGGTGCCAGGTATTGATTCTTCGTCTTCTATTCTTACACCGTTCTGTTAGTGATACTTGTGAAAATTTATAAAAATTAGTGGTATCTTTCTGGAATAAAAATTTCTAGTGGACGTCTCATGCATTTTTTCAAAAATCTAACGTAAAACTCAAATTTAGCATAAAACTCACTTTATACAATAAAATAAAGTACTTGCACGTGTGCATTAATATTTAAGAATCAATAAAATCTTATCTTGGTAGATAAGATTATCTAGAATTCTATAATCAATTTTACTATATAAAATCATGGTGATTAGATTTTGATATATATTAGATTAATAAAACTAATGTTACGTTGATTGAGGACAGGAGAAATCAAAATGTTGTTTTAATTTTAATTGGTTAAGATATATATTTTATTATATTTTATTTAATTGGTTTTAATTTTGTTAAGTGATATTTTTTTAGAATGACAATAATTCACTGACATATTGTTTATCATTAAAAGATACTGAATATTACGATGTTTTTTAGATATATTCGATTAGAGTAGAGGAAAAAGGTTGCAGTTAATACAGCCAACAAAACTACAACCTTATGTTGTAATTATTCAATTATAATTATCCTTTTAAAATGATATATTTACACCTAAGTCTAAATATTTTTCTATAGATCTCACCTACTTTTGAGACTATTAAAGAAACTTCCCTCATTAGTTATTAATTAGACCTAATCACCTTAATTAGGTGAGAAAATTAGGTGTTAATAATCATATTGAGCCATATAAATAGAGTTTATTTGTAAGGTATTATGTACATATTTTAAGAGAAAAAAATCTCTTTTTCTCTCTCTATATATTCCTTCTCTAAAATAGTTTAATTATTTTTGTTAATTTTGATATTTATCGTTCAATAAAATCAAATCGAGTATATCAATAAATCGGTTCAACGTGCGCGAGCACTGGTTTTACAACACGTTATCAGCATGAGCCTCTAAGCATCTGAGATAGAAAACCAAACCAAGGTATATTATTATACCCATATGTTTTGATTTTGTTTTGATCCATATCATAATAATCTAATAAAATAATTATTGTTCCACCATCGGACAAAGTGTCCTCTATGTGAAAATCTATTAATTAGTTTCAACACGTTGATGTGATTTATCCCTTTTATGTCAATCACCCGCAAACTTGACGTGGTTTACCCCTTTTATGTGATTCACACGCGAACATTGATGTGGTAGTCTTATTTTTGTGTGTTTCATCCGCAAGTGACGATAAACTAAATATTCCATATTGATGCACTTACTTCAAATGGTGAGACTTATATTTTGTGTGTTTCATTAAAGATGAAACACATATTGATGCAGTTCTAAAGATGAATTGTAGTAAGAACAAGTAAAGAACACAGTACTTCTATTGGTTCAGACACTCGACATCAAATAATAATCGAGAGCTTAATCCAGTCTTTCCTTGGTGACTAGTATAGTCAAACCAAGAAGTGAGTATCACTATCCTCTTGTTTGTAGCTTACAAGAAAACTTTCTTTTACAAGCCTATAAACTTGTTACAAGGATGAAGAACCTAGATCTCTTGCTCAGATCCAATCTCTAGACTCTGCTCCAAGATTGTTCATCTGTAGACTAATGACACTCTCTTCACTTGTGTCTTTTCGATTCCGCTCTCTTGAGTATAGTTTGAATGTGTGTTGCTTTTGCACTTTGCTTACCAAATCATTCAACAGTCCTTTTCGAGTGAGCTTCAACGTTTCCCTTTTATATAGCTCAAGGAACGAACCCGTTTGCAATGCACTATTCCTGGCAGTCCACTCATGTTCTCCATTATCTCGTTTCTGATGTTGGTAGACCACTGATGTCTCCACTATCTCGTTTCTGATGATGGCAGTTCACTGACTCCAGAATTAGTGCCGTTTGTATTTTAACTCAAATCTCCACTTGCCTGACTTTAAACTTCTAACCCCACCCTGGCAATCATCTCTTCTACAATCCAGTCTGCTGCATTCTTTAGTCTGCACCTAGTCTCTATTATGACCCTAGTATGCATCTATACTGCAACCCTAGTCCGTATCTAGTCTCTGCTGCAGCTATGGTTTCCACTCAGATCTGATTCAGTTCATGTCTTGCCATGTTGGTCCTTGTTTGCAAGCTCAGCCCTTCATTCTGAAGCCTTTGAGTTCATTTGTTGCTTATCAATGCACTAACTGTTTATCCAAAGTCCTATGTAGTTTGCATCTGGTGGTTTGCACGATGTCTATCCATCTGCAACCGTCTGCTCACTAGCATCTGACCTAGACTGCAACTACCTACTTGACTTCTAGCCTAAACACACTAATTACATTATAACTAATACATCTCAGTTTTGTTACATCAATTTCTATGCAACCGGAGGGATTGCACATTCCTATCAATCTCCCCCTAAATTGATGCTAACAAAAACTCCTATGTAAAACAACAAGTTTTCTTCTATTTTCTTGTTAAAATTAATAGTAACAGAATGAGCAACTCCTACCTTTAATGCTCCTTTCTTTTTATGTGCTTTCGCTTTTGTTCTTCTTCATATTCTCTTCTGCGCTTCCTTGATGCTTCCTCTTGTGAGTAGTGACACCTTCGTTCTTCATAGGATTGCTCTTTTTCATGCTTATGTTTCTTTGCAGACCTTTCCCTTTCATAGGAATGTCTCCTCTTTGCAGAAGCCTCCCCTTGAGACTTTGCTTGGGTCTGCTCCTCCTTTTCATCTGCAGTCTTCTCCCCCTTTTTGTTTGCATTGAGAGAGGAGGTTAGATGTTCAAGAGCAAGGCGGACTCCCTTTAGTTCGGAGAAGATGTGCTTCTGAACCAGCTGGAGTTTGGTCTCAAGAAGACCAATCTTGGTGTCATTTACGTGCATGTGCTCATTGGTGTCTTTCTGAGTAGTCTGCAAAGCAGTATGAAGTTTGTGCAGTTCAGCCTTGTGTTGTCCTTGAACTTGTTGAAGTTAGAGGTGCTGATCCGTTGATGCTGAAGATGCATGGACTTGGCCTGTTTCATCTGATCTATGACCCCAGCTGCTAGCTTTTGCTGTATGCTGTGGAAAACATCAAAAGTTGATTTCCTGAGGTTCCTTTCTTCATCGATGTCTGCAGAAATTGGTTGTAGAGTCGCAAGCATCCCTTGTCCATGAGTGCATGTTGTAGACTTCTTGTTCCAACTGTCTCGTTCTATAGTTGGTGGTGTTTTCTGAGGGTGATGAAGGGATTCTTCCTCCTTGATGGTGCGGTTGGACAGAGAGAACTTGAATTTCAGGGTCCTCAAATGCTTCCTGGAGGTCTTCGATGGCTGTTGGTGTCATTATGGTAGCTGATGCAGTAGTGTATATTGGTTCCAAGACTACAGAGGGTATATTAGGTGTCGTTTGAGCTAACTCAAAGGCAGATGGTGGGGGTAAAGATGATGTGTTCAATGTCTCTATCTGGAGATGCTCTTTGTGTCTCTGCTCTAGGAAAAATGAAGTCGTCTGCATCATTTGGTGTAACTGCAGGGACAGTGATCTCGTATGTATTTGTTGGAGCTTCAATGGATATGACTTCAGCTTCAAGAGTGTCTGCTTTAATATTGGGTAATTCTTCTGTCCGTCGTGGAGTGGCTTTTTCCTCATTTGCAAGCGCATCAAGTTGCTCTTCTGCAGCAAGAGCAATTACCAGTGGCATTTCTGCAATAGATTCGTCAGTTGAGAGCTCATCATGAGCTTCATTTACAGTTGAGAGTGCTACTGATTCTGCTTGTACGGCAGTTTGAGGAGTAGTTCTTCTGTAACAGATGTCTCGTCTACAGCGTCCTTGTCTGCAGGAGTGTCTTTGGGTTGCTCAGCTGCAGTGGTCTGCATTTGAACTCCTTCTGCAGCTACTTGATCAATGATGTCGTCTTCGTCATCATGAGTATCTCGCTGAAGTTGATCATCTCCATTATAATGGCCATCATCATCTTCTGGTTGATGTTCTCCCAGATCCGGGCGAGAGAGGTATTCAAGAATTTCATTGGTGGCAGCTTTGATATGTTTGTCCAGAATCTCCTTGAGCTGGGCTTCAATTTCTGGAGTATAGACAAACTCAACATGCCTAAGAAGGGCATGTCTGAGTCTTTTTGTCTTCAATGTGGAGTCCTTGAATTCAAGGACTCCATTAATGAGGAAGTATGGTTCCTTAGGTCGTGTTGACTTGCTGACTTCCTTCCTTTGGAGTTCAACCAGTTGATGAATCTCCCCCTCTGTCATCCCAGTTATGTCTCCAATCAACGTTTGGGAATGGTTTGGATTGATTGTGTACAGTGTTTTGGGTCCTTGGGGAATCAACTTGGGTCTTGGAGACCGGGTAGTTCTCCTTGTGGTCCTTGCTGGTGCTTGAGGAGTTGGAGTTGGTATCAGTGTGGGTGCTGTTCTTGGCCTCTTAATAGGTAGATTGTGTTGTGACACAAACTCCTGAATCAGTTTGTCACTTTGGATCTTCTTTCTCAGCTTTGATTGCGACCGTTCTATAAGTAGTTGAGTATCAATGACTTTCTACTGCAGTAGGTTTGCCTCGACTGCCTTGATCGTCTCCATTACTTTTTGAATAGTTATCTCTAGGGAAAGCCTTTCATCCGTGTTTGTCCATGCAGCTGTGGCAGTTGTGGGTTGCCCTGCGGCAATTGTGGATGTGTCCATTTTACTGCTGATGAATGGAATAATGGCGGTTGTTGTTGGTGGCTCTGCTGCAAGGGGTCCTATGGTGAGAGCTTGTGCAGCAGGGGTAATTGAGGTTGGTGCCATTTGCAGAGCTAATATTTTGGCCTCGATTTCCTTGATTTCATCGTGAGTATAGCCTTGGCTCGAGGTCCTTCTGTTATCTCCTGAAAGCTTATTTGAGCTTCCAAGATTAGGTTCCTCATATTGTCATCTGTTCCTACCTTGAGGAATTGAATGGCTATGTTGGCATCATGGAGGGTAGCAATTTCAGGTGCCTTTGGTGGAAGTCTTTAGGAAGAGGGCTCAGTCATCAGTCCAGTCTGCACTATTGCAAACTGATTAATGTCTTCCTCAGTCTGCACTATTACAGACTGGATTTCTTCGTCATTGATTGGGATTGGATTTTCAGACTTGTCAGAACAGTTTCTTCATCGGAGCTGGGCACAATGAGTTTCCTCCTTTTAGCTCTAGGCTTTGTTATTTGTCTTTGAGCTGTTGCTTTCTTGATCTGCTTCTTTGCAGACCGAGTCTGTACTACAGTAGTGTGGACTACCTCAGTGGTCTGCTTGGACCTTCGTCTGGTCTGCACGTTCACGGGTTTTTGTGGCTCGTTTGCTGACTTCTTTATGAGTCCTGTGGGAACCTTTCCTATCTTCTTGGCATTTATCTGCTTCGATTGATTCCACGGCCTTCCTTCCTTGTCAGAGAGCTTCAACTTTTGTTTGAGAAGGATTCTGATTATCCTTCCAAAGAGTGGGAGTCTGGCCCTTACAGATCTGGCGATCTGGTACATGAGTAAACTAGCCCAGTTTACTCTTGTCTTGGTGAGAATCGCACACATGACTTCCTGTTGATCAATGGTTATTTGATCTCTGCTGAACTCTCTGGAGAGAATGGTCTTCTTCACAATGTCAGCAAGCAGTTTATGCTCCTTTGATAAGAACCGTTTCATAATTCTTATCCCCTCATTCCATTTGTCTTTATTGAGCATTGCTTGACGTCCCAGCTTGACCACTTCAGGTGGAATGATTCTGGAATCTTTATTTGGAAGATTGAAACATTGTGCAAGGTCATATGAGTTCACCTGGACAGTTGTTCCTCTTGCAGTAGAGGTGTAGGTGATTTGCTACAGACTATCTGCAACATGTCCCTTCTTGACGAAGTCAAGAACTTCATCATCGAATAATGGGCTTGTTTGTTCACACAGAGACTTGAGTCTAGCCTCCGTGATCAAATCAGCTATGTCTCTGACCTGTTCTGGCTCGTCCCGATTGAAATCAAAGACGACGCCCGTTTGAAGTTCAATTTTTCTCGAAGGACTCTTATGAGATTCAGAGGATTTCTTGCTTTGCTGTGAGGAGTTCGATGGTGTGTTGGCCATTTTCAAGAGGATTTGAAAGAAATTCGGTGTTTTAAAAATTGAATTTGGAGTTTCGTGAGAGTTAGGGTTTCGATTTCGTGCAGTAGAGCGTTGAAGAGTCTAGAGAGAGAGAATTGTTAGAGAGAGAGAAAGTATGATTGATTAGAGTGTAAAGTTTTTTCTCTTTTCGGAAATCTTCTTTTTATACACGTTTGAGAAATATTACCGTTGTCTGTGATGCGTTATTTTTAGGAAAGTAGTTATTGGAACGTTTAAAATTCTTTTCCTAAAATAGATGTAGTAAAACAACATTAACTCTAATCTACTAAACAGTGGAGGAGTAGAGTAATATTGCTAGTCTGTATTTTTCATAAATATTGCTAATCTGCTTTCTACACATGCAGTAGAGCAGTAAAGCATTTTGGTCTTTTCACTGTTTTAAATCAAGCATTCCCAATTCTCCACAAAATTGGATAAACTTGCTCTTATCGAGAGGTTTTGTAAAAATGTCTGCAATTTATTTTTTTGTTGGAATGTATTCCAATTTAATATGACCTTTCTACACATGATTTCTTATAAAGTGATATTTGACATCAATGTGCTTAGTCCTTGAATGAAGAACAGGATTTTCTGAACTATTGCAGACGTGTTATCACAAAATACGGAGGTTTTGGAGAATATCATACCATAGTCTGCAAGTTGTGATTTCATCCACAAAATCTATGTAGTACAGTTTCCAGCAGCAATGTATTCACCTTCTCCAGTAGAGGTAGATACGGTCGTCTGCTTCTTGCTGAACCATGATATTAGTCTTGCTCCTATGAACTGACATGTTCCACTTTTACGTTTCCTGTCAACTGTACATCCTGCAAAATCTGTATCTGAGAAACCAATTAGCGTAAAATCTGATTCCCTAGGATACCATACACCAAGGTTTGGAGTTTCTTTGAGATATCTCAGGATTCTCTTTACTGTAGTGTAATGAGATTCCTTGGGATCAGATTGATACCTTGCACAAACACAGACTGCATATTGAATGTCTGGTCTGCTTGCGGTAAGGTATAGTAATGATCCTATTATTCCTCTATACATTCTTTGATTTATTTTCTTCCCATTTTCATCTCTTTCAATTTTGATTGATGTGCTCATAGGGGTTTTCATATGACTAGCACTTTCTAAGCCATATTTCTTAATTGTATTCTTCAAGTATTTGGATTGATTTAAAAAGATTCTACTTTTTATTTGTTGTATTTGAAGTCCTAGGAAATATTTCAATTCACCCCATTAAGCTCATTTGAAATTTGGATTTCATTAGCTCTGCAAAAAGTTCACAGAGTTTATCATTAGTGCAGCCGAATATAATATCATCAACATAGATTTGTACTAACAATATATGTTCCTTATGCTTCTTAAGGAACAGAGTGGTATCTACATTTCCTCTTTCAAATTTATTTTCACATAAGAATGTTGAAAGGGTTTCATACCATGCTCTAGGTGCCTGTTTTAATCCATATAATGCTTTGTCTAGCCTATATACATAATCAGGATATTCATAGTCTTCAAAGCCAGGAGATTGTTCCACATACATTTCCTCTTGCAGCTTTCCATTTAGAAATGCACTTTTTACATCCATGATAGACTTTGAATTCCTGATATGCAGCATAGGCAAGGAACATTCTTATGGCTTCTAATCTAGCTACTGGGGCAAAAGTTTCATCAAAGTCAATCCCTTCCTCTTGTGAATACCCCTTAGTAATTAGTCTAGCCTTGTTCGTGATAACAATTCCATTTTCATCAGATTTGTTTCTAAATACCCATTTGCAGCCTATCACTAGATAGTTTTTGGGTCTTGGTGTAAGATACCATACTTTATTTCTCTTAAACTCATTTAGTTCTTCTTGCATAACATCTACCCAGTTTGGATCATCTAGGGTTTCATTGACTTTCTTAGGTTCAATTTCAGATATGAAGCATGAAGATAGACATTCTACAATTGTTGTCCTTCTAGTTTGCACAGGTGCATCATTATCTCCAATAATGTCATCCTATGTATGTGTCTTAATCCAACTTCTTTTATCTTTTTCATTAGCTTCTAGTTGTTGTTGAGTTCATTCTTGAGTCTCTGCTGCATTTTCATTGTGTGCAGACGACTTTATCTTGTCTGCAGTTCCAATGTGCTCTTCTGCAGCCTGTTCATTGCATGCACATTTCTCATCAAATACATTTGCATTTCTTATGAACATTTCTAATTCATCAAATGATACATGAACAGACTCCTCAATAGTTTGTGTTCTTTTATTATATACTCTAAAGGCTTTGCTGTTTGTTGAATATCCTAGGAAGGTTCCCTTATCTGTCTTAGGATCAAATTTCTATAGATAGTTTTTATCATTGTTATGTATATAACATATGCACCCGAACGCATGAAAGTATTTGACACTTGATGTCTTTCCTTTGCACAATTCATAGGGAGTCTTTTTATATAATTTATGAATTGTGCATCTATTCTGAGTGTAGCAAGCTGTGTTAACTGTTTCTGCCCAGAAGTTCTTATTTAATTTTGCATCAGATAGCGCTGTCCTAGTTGTCTCTATGAGTGTTCTATTTTTCCTTTCAGCAATCCCATTTTGTTGAGGTGTTCTAGGTGCCGAGAAGTTATATTTGATTCCATGATCATTGGAGTAGACATCTATTCCTATTTGATCAAATTCAATGCCATGATCACTTTTTATTGTGATTACTTCTATGCCTTTTCAATTCTGAATTTGTCTAATGAATCTAGTTAGCAGACTACAAGTTTCACTCTTTTTATGTAAGAAGATTACCCATGTATATCCTGAGTAATCATCTACTATAACGAGGGTGTACTTCTTCCTATTCAGGCTTTCTACCTCAACCGGACCAAAAAGATCCATGTGCAGTAGTTCAAGGATTCTTATTGATTCAGATGAATTTAGAGGTTTAAAGCTGGCTCTAGTTTGCTTACCTTCTTGGCATGGTCTACAAAGTTTATCTTTTTTAAACTTTATTTATGGAAGTCCTCTTACTTGATTTTTTGAAGATAATCTTGCTATAGTTTTAAAATTGAGGTGAGCTAGTCTTTTGTGCCATAGCCAGTTTGCATCTTCAGTTTCCTTAGTATAGAAACATGTTATTTGTTTTCACTGTGATGAGCCAAAGTCTACATCATAAACGTTTCCTTTTCTAATTCCTAGTAATTTAACTTCTTATGTGACTTTATCTTTTACTTTACACGTATTATTTGTAAAATGACACATCATAATTTTTATCACACAATTGACTAATGGATAGCAGGTTATGTTCTAATCCTTTAACATAAGCAATATTTCTAAAGATTAAGGAACATGTACCAAGGGTTCCATAACCTTTAGTTATACCTGTCTTTCCTCCTCCAAATATGACAATTGGTCCTTGCTCCTTTCTGTAATCTTCAAGAATCGATTTGTTTCCGGTCATATGCCCTGAGCATCCACTGTCTAAGTACCATGTACTTCTTTGTTTTTCCTGCAATAAAAACTCAGAGATATGTACATGGTACCCACTAATACGGGTCCTCATTGGTTAGCTTTTGGAATCCACACTTGAATTATCTTCTTGTTGGAATTCCAGTATTCAAACGATTTGTGGCCAGTTTTGCCACAGGTACAACAGTAGGCCTTAGGTCTTGTGCTTCTTAGTGGTCTGCTCCACTTGGTTTGCTACTCTTGACATAAACATATGTGTCTCGAGTATGGTTTTCTCCATATTGATCTCAAGAAGTTATTCCATACTGAGTAGTTGGGTGTATGTTGAGATTCATGGGGTCCTTCTCTTTTGAGAGTTTCTTACTCTCTTCTTATTATACATATATGCAGGTAGTCTGCTCTAGCTCCTTTGAGGCTGAGAAGTAGAGATCTTACTTTGCATTACAGATCTCTTGAAAGTATTGTTCCTTTTCAGAGCTGTTGGTGCAGCTGAGTTATTTCTACTCTGCATGGTTTGTGCAGTAGAGTGTTACACATATTCTGCAGTATAGGCTTTCTTCGTCTACACCTCTACTGTAGTAGATATATTCTTTTTCTGCATGACTTTTGCATTGGTCTGCTTGTCTTTCTTGGTGATTACCTTTTTATCCTTATTATTATTTAACCAATCATTGTTACCTATCCTAGTTTTATCATGGGAGGATTGACCTATATTGATTAGTTTTTGTAGATCTAAGGTCTTGCCATTCCAGGCATCTACCTGCTTTTGAAGCTCAGTGTTTCTCAAGGTAAGTGTTTCCACCACTGCATTGAGAAGTTTCACTTTTTCATCAGCTTCTTTCAGTTTTTCTTGAGCATTGATTAAACTATTTTTAGTCTCTTCATTTAAATCGTATTTCTCCCGGAGAGTTGCAATTTGCTTAAGATTTTCCTTATTTTTTTTTAGAAGAGAAATAAAGCTTTCAGAGGTTTCTTGAAGTGCCTCCTTCAATTCCTCAGTAGTAGCTTCTGAGTCAGAAAGATCAAATACCTGTTTTAGTTCTTCTTCTTTTGCCATGAGGCATAGCTGAGCATTTGACATGATATCTTCAACATCAGAGTCTGTATCGCTCCATGTATTTGCTGCATTTGTCTTGCTTCTTTCTTTCTTCCCAGGGGTGACTTTGTTGCGGTCCTTTTTAAACCTTGGTGCAGACGAGTCTTGAGTTGGTCATCTGCACTGAGCAGCAAAGTGACCTGGTTTGCCACAGTTGTAGCAGATTTCCTTGTCTGCATCTTTGGTTTTTGAGAGAAAGTTCTTTTTGAAAATATTTTTGAACTTCTTCCCCATTAGTGCCAGTTCTTCTAATAGATCTTCTTCACTTGTAGATGAGGTGTCACTGTTCTCCTCTTCTGCCATGGATTTCAAAACTCTTTCTTGAGCTTTGAAGGCTAAGGTTTTCTTTCTTGAGTTATCAATCTGCTTCTTCTGCTCAACTTCAAGATTGTAGGTGTGCAGAACACCATAAAGAGTAACCAGGGACAACTTTGTTAGATTTTTTGGATTCTCTTATTGCAGTTGTCTTTGTGTTCCAGATCTCTCCAAGAGATCTTACAAACTTAAGATTAACTTTCTTATTTTCGAAAGCCTTTCCCAAGGTTTTGAGATTGTTGATGAGAATGTTGAACCTTTCAAAGAAGGTTGTCAGACCTTCATCAGACCTCATTAAGACCAGCTCATATTGTTGTATCAATACATCCATCTTGTTCTCTCTGATCTCATTAGTTCCTTCGTTTCTTAGCATTAGAGCTTCCCATGCTTCATTTGCTGTCTTGGTATGAACTACAATTTCGAACATGTTGTCATCTAGAGATTTGAAGATTTGATTTAGAGCTTTTTTCCTAACCATCTCTAGATCCCAGTCTTCTCTGGTCCAGAGGGCCTTTAGCCGTTGTACTTCTTTTGATGAGTCCTTTGGATCTGGCATCATTGGAACACTTGGTCCATCGAGGACAATATCTTGCATGCTCTCATCAATGGAGTTGAGATATGCAAGCATTTTCAGAGTCTAGTGGTTGAACTTGTTGAAAGAGCAAGTTGGGGTTCTCCACTGTTTGGACATTTAGGAAACTTTGGTGGTGCCATAATAAATTTTCACACAAGCAAACTGTTAGTAACTTCTTTGCAAATGTAATATGTGACATTTTCTTTCCAATAACCGTTAAGTCTGAAAAGTCAAGCTCTCATACCAATTGTAAGTTCTAGTTTCAACCTAGAGGGGTAGGGGGTAGGGGGTGAATAGGTTGTTTCAAATATTTTAAACAATTTCTTGTGGAATATCGTTTTGCAGACAACTACTCCATGCAGACTACTCAGGTAGTCTGCACATGACAGTGGTTAGTCTGCAGCAGAGAGTTCAAACTCTATGAGTTTTTCTCAGTTTGACTGTGATGATTTGTGTCTAGTAGTTCTAAAGATGAATTGCAGTAAGAACAGGTAAAGAACACAGTACTTATATTGGTTTAGATACTCAACATCAAATAATAATCGAGAGCTTAATCCAGTCTTCCCTTGGTGACTAGTATAGCCAAGCCAAGAGGTGAGTATCACTATCTTCTTGTTTGTACCTCACAAGACAACTCCTTTTACAAGCCTATAAACTTGTTACAAGGATGAAGAACCTAGATCTCTTGCTCAGATCCAATCTCTAGACTCTGCTCCAAGATTGTTCATCTGTAGACTAATGACACTCTCTTCACTTGTGTCTTTTCGATTCCGCTCTCTTGAGTATACTTTGAATGTGTGTTGCTTTTGCACTTTGCTTACCAAATCATTCAACAGTCCTTTTCGAGTGAGCTTCAACGATTCCCTTTTATATGGCTCAAGGAACGAACCCGTTTGCAATGCACTATTCCTGGTAGTCCACTCATGTTCTCCATTATCTCGTTTCTGATGTTGGTAGACCACTGATATCTCCACTATCTTGTTTCTGATGATGGAAGTCCACTGATGTCTCCACTATCTTGTTTCTTATGATGGAAGTCCACTGACTCCAGAATTAGTGCTGTTTGTACTTTAACTCAAATCTCCACTTGCCTGACTTCAAACTTCTCACACCACCCTGGCAATCATCTCTTCTGCAATCCAGTCTCCTGCATTCTTTAGTTTGCACCCAGTCTCTATCATGACCCTAGTCTGCATCTATACTGCAACCCTAGTCCGTATCCAGTCTCTGCTGCAGCTATGGTTTGCACTCAGATCTGATTCACTTCATGCCTTGCCATGTTGGTCCTTGTTTGCAAGCTCAGCCCTTCATTCTGAAGCCTTTGAGTTCATTTGTTGCTTATCAATGCACTAGCTGTTTATCCAAAGTCCTCTGTAGTAGTTTGCATTTGGTGGTCTGTACGATGTCTATCCATCTGGAACCGTCTGCTCACTGACATTCGACCTAGACTGCAACTACCTACTTGAATTCTAGCCTAAACACACTAATATTATAACTAATACATCTCAGTTTTGTTACATCAATTTCTATGCAATCGGAGGGATTGCACATTCCTATCAATCTCCCTCTAAATCGATGCTAACAAAAAATCCTATGTACTTATACTCTTTCAGTAAATTAGATCTAATTGATTTTATCACTTTTATGAGTAAATTAGACAGCTTATAACAAATCATAGTATTATGAAAAAAATGGTACAACTAAAAATTTTTATTACTACCATCAAACTGTTTATCATATTTTTGTATATGATTTTCATTAAAAATAAATAAGCTTAATATATTTATCATTTTCATGTGTTCAGAGAACTATGACAACCCTCACAAAGTTGAAATTCAAAACATTAGACCTATCAGGAGAAAATTATCTATCATGGATTCTTGATATTGAATTACATCTAGATGCAAAAGGTCTAAAATATACCATACTGAAGAATAGCTAAGCAACCCCACAAGAAAATGCTCATGTATTGATTTTTCTTAGGCATCATGTCCATCAGGGATTGAAAGTTGAATATTTTATTGTAAAAAATCCATATGTTTTATGAATTAATTTGAAAGAAAGATTTGACCACCAAAAGTTGGTATTTCTTCCAAATGTCAGGTATTACTCTGAGGTTGCAAGATTTTAAATATGTGCAAGAATATAATTCTGTAATGTTCAATATTAAATCACGTATTGCTTTATATGGAAAGCCTATATCAGAAGAAGAAATGCTAGAAAAAACATATTCCACTTTTCACCTCGCAAATGTAACTCTGATGCATCAATATCGGATTCTGAAATTCATTAAGTATAGTGAATTGCTTTCATTACTCCTTATTGATGAAAAGAATCACGAGTTGCTGATGAAAGATCCTCAGGCTCATCCAGTTGATTCCGCCCCATTTCCTGAAGCAATGGCCATCAGAAGTGGAAATTGATGCGGAAGAAGACGAGGTCCTGGAAGTGTTCGAGGTCATGGAAGATTCCATGATTGACGTTATAATCCGATTGTAAGTGTGAGCCATCAGAACAGGTAAGATGGCAATCAGGCGTAGAGGAGGGGAAAACCTCCATATAATAGGGAGAATGTCAAAGGAAAGTATTATACTTGTGGAATGGAAGGTCATTAGTATAGATCTTTGTAAAACTCCCAAACACTTTGTTGATCTTTATCAAAACTTCATTACAGATAAAGGCAAAACGAAGGAAATAAACTTCACAGAAGAAGAATCTCAACCGATTCCACCACTTGAAAGAGTTTCAGATTTAGCTGGATGTTCTAGTATTGAAACAAATAAAGAAGATGCAGAATATGAAACCCTTGAATGGTGAAAGTATATTACTGATTCTCTTTGAAGCTTTTACTACTGTATTTCCATTCCTTTTTCTATGTTCAAGTAGTGTAATAAATTTTGTATTAATAAAGATTTTATTTATAGAATTATCATGAAAGATATGTGCATTGTTGATATTACAACGATTCATACAATCCTTCAAATTAAGAAATATTTTTCAAATTTAAAGATGGGTGAAACAAATATGAATACAGTCTCTGGTACTTCAAAGATTATTGACGATTTTGGAAGTGCTCATTTTACTCTACCAAATGATACGTAAATCCATATCAAACATGCTTTATACTCTCAAAAATCTATTAAAAAAATCTTTTAAGTTTGAAGGATATTCTTCTTCACGGTTTTCATTTAAAAAGTACAAGTAAAGCTGGAAAACAATATCTTTATATAACTTCTTTCATTTTCGAAAACGAACAAATCCTTGAAAAACTTTTGGCTTTCTCATCGGAGTTATATTTTGTTAAAATCAAGGTTCTTGAGTCATATAGTGTTATGGATTCAAAGTCTATTGATCCTAACACAATTACGTTATGGCAACAGCGACTTGGTCATCAAGGTACTACGATGACGCATCGTATCATCGAAAATACCAATGGACATCCTCTTAAGAATCAAAAAGATATCTTGAAAAATAATAGTCATCATGGTATTCTTTGTTCACAAGGTAAGTTAATCACAAGACCTTCTTCATCAAAACTACCTTTTGAGTCACCTTTATTTCTTGAAAGGATTTAAGGTGACATTTGTGGTCCAATTCATCCACCATTTGACCAATTTAGATATTTCATGATTTTGATTGATACTTGTACAAGATTGTCTCATGTATGTCTTCTTTCTACTCGTAATGTTGCTTTTGTCAAAATTCTCACTCAAATTATCAAATTGCGAGCTCTCGCTCAAACCCGCTCAAGTGACAATTTGATAGATTTATTCACAAGAACATTACTTGGAGCAACTTTTATGAAACTCAGACATAAGATAGGAATGATAAGACTTAATAATCTTCTTCAATAAAATTTCAATGTTTAAGTGAATTTTGTTTGCGGAGGAGATTATATTTTTTTTTTCCTTCCCCAAGGTTTTTATCCCAGTGGATTTTTTCTTACAACATTTTAACGTGACAATCTTAATATGCGATAAATATATCAAGAGAAAGTGTTGTAATTATTCAATTATAATTACCCATTGAAAATGATGTATTTAGACCTAAGTCTAGATATGTTTCTTTAAATCTCACCTACTTTTGAGTCTATTAAAAGGATTTATATAATGAGCTATTAATTAGACCCAATCACCTTAATTAGGTGAGAAAATTAAGTGTTAATTAATCATTTTGAGTCCTGTAAATATAACTCAATTATAAGATATTATGTACACATTTTGAGTCATGACAAATCGGATATATCGACAAATCGGTTAATGTATTTTGTGTCAACAAAATGAATGTAGCACTCTAGTTGTTTACCTATATGAGAGGTTAAGAGGTATTTAAAACATCTAGTATAAAACTGCAAAAGAGAGAGAGGAAATCTGTAGATTTATTACAAGATAATATCTCAACTCATGACAACTTGAAAAGAGACATATTTATTATTATGAAAAAAATATATGTTGTAGATATTTATAAATTTTCATTTATTGACAAAAAAGACTTATCTTGACCCAAATGTCAATCGAAAGAATATTGTTTTGTAGTTCAAAATGTATGATCAATGAGTATGAAAGACATAAAATCATATGGATAAACTACATATAGAGTTAAATCTATGTAGATCAATAATGAAATTAAGTTCAAATAATAACGAAAGCAAGTTCAGCTCAACTTATCAACTAGAAAATATTTTGTTCGCATGATATATTTATTATAGATTAATTGATTAACTAAACTGACCTGGCTTTTCCGAATACTTAGGAAGGATTAATAAGATTATCTACCTAGAAGTAGATGAGAAGTTGATTGCAGGTTGAAGAATTTATTGCCTGTGTACACTGAGATCATAGATAACGTGTCCTCAAATATTGTTGAACACAGAAGAATATTCTAAGTATGAAACGAAGGGTGTTTTTATGAGTCAAGGCGTAGAAAATGGAATGTCGAGGGAGAGGTAGCTGGAACCCTGGAACTGGGGGTTTAGATGGAGGGAGGGGGCCAAGTAATGCTGCTGTTTGGTGAGCTAAACATTCCTAATTCTTCTCAGCCTGCACGTTTCGTCTCGCAAATTCATGCTATGGGAGTAAAATGTAATAAATTTTTCAAATGGATATTTTTTCATAATTTGTCTTTTTTTCTTTTTCTCATTTCAAGGCTCCATTAATCATTCCTTTATTGTTTCAAAATAAAAAAATTTTAAAAAAAATCATATTCAAGATTTATTCTTGATTTCGGTTTCTCTTCAAATAAGGAAAGGAGGGAGCCCTCTGTCAAATATAATCACGAAGAGCAACAGTTCAAACCCATTGAGCAAAAGGTTTGGCCCATATTATGGGACGATATTATTGTTCTCATTAATCTATAAACACTAACGATGATTTAGATTATACTCGTTTCGTCCTTAAAAAATTACGACACTTTGATCCGGATCGTTGACCCATATTGCGGGACGAGCTGTTATTATTCTCATGAATCTATAAACACTAATGATGGTTTAGATTATACTCGTTTCGTCCTTCGAAATTTACGACATTTTGATCCTGATCGGGGATTTATGTGTGTGTTAAATTTTTATTCAATAATATTAAAAATACGATTTTACTGTATCAGTTGTGAGAGAAGATAATGAGTATATTATAACTTAGTACAACTATTCATTGGTAGTTAGTTCACAAGTTCGTGATTAATGCATTCAACAAAAATGCGTAATCATGTGCAAAATCCTTGAATCTCAACGATGTGGAGTTCTGCATTGGAGTTGTAAGTTGTAATGCATGACGTCCATGTTATGCATTTCAATGATATATATCAAGATATTGTTAGTTATTTCTGATCATCTGTACGTGTATTCATTCACTCAATAGAGAAATGGTCCAGCTAGCCCATATGTTTCACGATGTCAATGTATATTTATGTCTTAGATATTGTGTCTACACAATCACATGTTTTCGATCAGGAAACCATGTTATGATCACGTTTAATTATTTACAATCAAATGTTTGATCGATCACATGCTCATAATCTGTAATAAATCTCCGCGAGAAAAGAATTTGCCTCCAACATTATTAATTTGAAACCTATACATCCCTAAGAGCTAGGCACAGAGTGCGCATAATTATCATATTTGACAGAGTCACGTCTATCTTATGCGATACCATTTAAGACATTTGAGAATTTGTCAAGCTAATCTAATCTCACCTATCTTGTGCAATGAATTAACAATAAGGCAGGCCAGTCGAAACTTATAAAAGTCAAAAGAGAGAAGTAGGCAACACATGCAAGTTTCCATGCATGTGCATTAGGCATCATTATTACTTAGCCTTATAGCTTCGAAACAATAAATGCAAAACTTTCTCAAGTGTTGGTTGATCCATCCCTCCCTCTTTCACAAGTAAAGTTGTCGACGCATAGTAGTAATAATTACTATGTAAAAGCATAGTGTATACTTTTCGTTGGTTGCATAGTCAACATCATCGAAATTCAATTCGAAACTCAAGCTTATCAATGTTTGCGTTCATCATAAAAAATAAATAAAAATGTTTGCATTTATCTTGTGCACGACAATTCTTTCATTCAACACAGGAACTACGAGTCTAGGAACACTGTTCAATGTGATATCGATGATACCTACTGGAAACTTCAGAAGGATGATCGTCATTCAGTTAATTAGGTACCGATCGAGAAAGAAATTAAACTAGACATCATACGAAGCTAGGTAGTCCGTAAAATATTACTATTGTCAATGACTGACCTCGAGCACCTTTGTGAAACACATTATTAAGGCTGGTATACATAAATTTATGTCAAAGGATCGAAGATGACAATACATGCAAGTATCTGATTAAGATGTAAGTATGGGAGTGATTGGTCATCCTACGCCTTTAAGTTTCTCAACCATAATCTTTAAAATTTCGAGGTTTGGTTTCTTTACTACCCCATCTTCACATGGAATGTAGTTGTACTAATTAATTTCTTGAGACTATACATGTTCTTTGTTGGTCTATGTCAACATCCACATTGAACTTTGATGTTAGTAGCGCAGTTCTTTGATATTATGCAATATTTTTTTATTTAGCTCGTCCTAAACTATATATTCCTTTCGTCCCGTAAAAATTACAACGCTTATCTTTCTCGGATGTTTCATAAAAATTACAAAATTTTTTTATTTTGATAAAGAATATGATCAAATCAGGTACATTACACAGAATAATTCTTCTCATACTTTATACAGTATATTATATTTTTAATATTATTCAATACAAATTCCACACAAAAAATAATTCTCAATCCGAATCAAAACGCTGTAATTTTCGTGGAATGGAGGAAATGTAAAATTGAATCATCCCACCACTACTATAACTCCTTTTGCAAACTTTGCTTGATAATTTTTGGGACATAATGAGTAAACTTATAACATATATAACATACATGTAAAATCGTGACATAAGTCAAAATGTTCCAAATTAATGGAAAAAAAACACTTTCTCCATCCCATATGAATTGCAACTAGGACTATAAATGAGTCGAATCAGTTTGTGAATTTATTTGCCTCATCTCGATAAAAACTTGACTCGAATATCATTTATGATATTCGTGAGTCAAATTTGAGCTTAATTTTATGCTCATAAAATTAAGTGAGCCAAACTTGATCCACATATGACTCGACTTTGTAGGCTCACGAGCCAACTCATTTATAAGTTCATCGAGTCGGGTCGATTATAGCTTATTTAAGATTCGTATTTATATCTACACATATATAATCGATTTTTCATAAATATATACATAATATTCGAGAGTCATATAAACCTCTAATATATTATTTATTTATTTATTTTTTCTAAAAAGTATCATATATATATTATTAGGTGATTGTGTGTTCAAATAAAATGATTTTTTAATTTAAGATCAATTGACATATTATTTGTGTGTCGATTTTATCTATTTAAGTTTTTAGAAAGTGATTTTGATTTCGATATAATTTAAATTTGAATTCTTAAGATACTGGGATTTGTTCATAGAAAGCTTGACTTGGTTTGAGCTCGATTTGAATCGATTAGGCTTGATTAGGCTCGAAAAAATATATGAGTCGAGCCGATATGAGCTATTTATGAAATAAACTTGATAGGTTTTGCTCAACTAGGCTCGAATCACACTTGAATCCAAACCCAAATTTAACAAAATTCTAAACGAGTTGAGCTCAATTCATACCCGACTCATCTTATTTATAGCCCTAATTATAACATTTGGACCCAACACAAAATTTTATGTGTATATTAAATTTTTATGAAATTTGTTGGAAAAAAATATTAGCTGAGTGGGGAGTTAGTAGAGGACAGTGATTTAGTTTTTTTTTTCATGCGAAAATTTTTCAAAAGGATAATGTTACAACTAATTAATTGGTACAACCTAATAAACTGGTACTCCCTCCATCCCATAATCTATTATATATATAAATAAAAAAATAATTTTATGAGACGTCAAGTTATGCGACGTCAAGATATAGGACGCCATTCATCTTCTTAAATGTTAAATTTTATTTTTAAAAAACAAAAAAAAAACTCTTATAATCTTGATAATAAAAATATAATAATACTTATTACAAAGATTATAAATAATCTTATTCTTATAGAAAAAGATTATGATGAATCTACTACACACATAATAATAAAAAATATATATATATATACACACACACATAAAAAATAACATTAATAAACAAACATCTATTATATATAACACACAACAATTTTATGAGGCGTCAAGAATATGGAACGCCAAGATATTGAATGCCATCAATCTTTTCAAATATTAAATTTTATTAAAAAATTAGAAAAAAACATTATAATCTCTAGGATAGAAAAATAGAAGGTATCCGTGCTATAAAAATTGTAAACAATCCTATACTTGTAAAAAAGGATTGTGAAAAACCCTGCTACAATTATTATATATAAGGGTTAGTGTAAGTGGTGCAAGTAATAGGAAAATAGGAACAATCTCCACCACACACCTTTAAAAAAAAAAAAATCAAATTCAAAAAAACAATTGATGAAGATGTTTTTTCAACAGTTATTTCTCTATTGCTTACAACATAATCTATTTTTCATATATATATATGGACGCGTTGTTGATGCTGCAGAAAGTAGCGTAGTGGCTGCTGTAACTTGTTAAATATATATAAGTTAGATTTTAGTTATAAAATACATTAAAAACTTTATTGTATACATTCATCAATTTACAGTATATATTTTTTAACTTATAGTATAAAATTGACAATCTAGAGTATTTGTAGCAGCCACTACGCTACCTTTTGCAACATTGATGATTTTCTCTATATATATACACACACAAAACAATATTAATAACAACACAACATCACAAAATCAATAAAAAACACATAAATACACAAAATAAATATCAAAATAAAAATGTATAATTTAATAACACATAGACATATATGAGGATCATAAACAACACTACTATTTAACATATAAAAAATAAAATGATCAAAAAAATCTATGTAGAGCGCCAGGGTAGTAATCTAGCATAGGTAATATTTATCTACTCAGATTGTCCCAAAAAATAAAAAAATATCCTATTTAGTAACATTTTCACCTAAAGTGTATCAAATACCTTATTACAGTAAATCCTACTATCCTAAAAAAAATTCTTTCCTTATCGAATTTGGTAAAAATTCAACGCATACATAAATATGCATGCTAAGTCAACCATTTGTTTATAATATGGGATGGAGGGAGTACAAAAATATTGATACAAAGGAAATATAATTCACTGTTCATGTCACTATTGTCTATTGATTGGACAAACTTTTTGGCTAATCTAACTTAGCTGGGGTTCATAATTAAAAATCTCTCCTTATCCTTTGCTCTCTCATTCACTTTCATACATATTCTACTCCACATCTATAATTCTCATTTCACTTTACTTCATTAATATCCACATTATTATCCTTTTTTTTTTCTCTCCTTGCTTTTGAATCATCCTCCTCGAGCCTCCCCAAAGCAAAAGCACCGCCACTCCCCCACTCTCTCCTCCTCCTCCTCCTCCTTGTTCGAGACAAAACCCAACCGCCATCCATCTCCATCTTATCTCGTCGTCCTCTTCATCTCCGCTCCTTTTTTCATCTCCAGAACCTAACCAATCCCACATCACTATGATGAATCGAGTTGCAAGACAACAGAAATTGAACGAAAAGAGATGGATTGAACAAAGGAAGGGCCGACGAAGGAATTGAACATACTTACCGAAGGAACAACAAGAAGACAACAAATGGTTCGAGTATTTCATTTGCCTAATTTCAAATGAAACCCTAATTTCAAAGCCTCCTTTGATTCACTCGTCACCACATAAATTGAAGGAATTGGAGAAACCCTAGGATTTGAATGTGGCATGCTCGTCCAAAGAAGATCCTGTATGGCATTCTCATCCAAATTGAAGGCGAGAAGTCGACCTCCAAATTTATAGTATAGGTGTTCTCTCTCACTGTTCCATGGTCAAATGAATGAGTTGAGTTTGGTTCTATTTGAATTATATCGCAGGAAGGTGAAATCTTCCCCTTTTGGTTATTTATTGTTTACACCATATCTGTGGGTTAGTACACCTAATTTGAAGGCGTTGTTTGTCTAGGTTTAGTTTGTATCCTCCTGGAATAATGATTGGAATTGCTGATACTTTTGTCGAAATGAAAAAATATCATATGTTTTGTAATTGTTAGGATGAGGGAGCATAAGTTCTTGTGAATTTGAAAGGTACTTGTGAGAGTACCATATTGACTACATTGTTTAATGATTCGGTAAGGAAATGTGAGAAAAGTTATTGTGAGAAATGGTAATGTCATTAGTTGACACTAATGAAAAAGAGAAAGCACAAGATTTTGTTCGTGTTTTTATGTTGTATGTGTGCAACTGTATCTTGTTTCCCAAATTGAGTCGATTCATGCATGGTTTTATCTTTGTCTATGTCGATGACTTCGACAGTCTTTAGGAATACGCTTAGGGTTCAGTCGTGTATGACCATTCGATTGCTTTGATTCTAAAGTTCAAAGAAATGGAGACAAAGGCTCTCTAGAGAGGAAGAAAGCGAGAAGGAGATGTTATGAGGTCGACATGCTTGGAGGGTTGTGTATTCGCTCTTTTGGTATGTTTTCCATTTGTCCCCCAATTCAACATTTAAGTGGAATGTTCTTTTTGGTACTGGTTTTTATATATATGTGTTTCTTTATATGCTAGTTTTAGGCGTACGAGCACCTGGATGGTAAAATCTTGAAGCCGACCAAGATTATAAGGTTATCTCAGATGTTTCGATGAGAAGACAACAAGGTCTCATGTAATCATGAGGCGACAAACAAACTGCTTGGTGGTGTTGTTTTGGATGAAATTGTGGAGTTTGGGGTATCAAGTGACGGGAAGGCATTGCTATTAGGAAAAGATATTCCCGATGAACATGAAAAGGTATCTAGTTATGTACTTCAATTAAGTGACTTTTTATTTAAATAATGATTTTGTTTGCTATAATTTTGTCTTATTATACTGTATTATGATTCTATGTACTGCATTTCAGTTCTTCTTTATTTAAAAGCATGATTCTATTTCCTTCAATTGAATTTTGTTATACTATAATGTGTTTATAACCTTGATCTCTTTATTTTGATAGGCTACTAGATTGGTTAGGTGTCTGGATCTTTTGGTGAAAGATTTCATAAGGTGGCCAAAGCCAAAATTATTCGAAGGAGAAGGAAAACAACAGGGAAAAAATTGGATGACAATGTGAAGGTGGACAATGTGAAGGAGAAGGGGAAAGGGAAGGAGAAGGAGAAGCAGGATGGCTGTCAAGGGTTTGAAGCTGATAATTGGATTGATGAGAGTCATGGGTTTCAAGCTGACTCCATGATTGAGGAAACTCTGGAAAATTCAGGAAGAAGATGAGGATGAGTTAGGGAAAATGGAGAGGACTAGAGAGGGTGGGGTTAAGGATGAGAAATAGGTTGAGACCGAGGCTCTGGATGAGGGAAAGAAGAAGGATGAGGAAAACGGTTGAAAAAAGAGACAATCTAAAGGTAGAGTCACACCAGCAAAGCAAACGAAGAAGCGAAAGGTTTAGGAACCTCAGGAGCTTTTTTGTGATGAATTTCATCTCAAAGGAAAAAATGATCATTCGCTTTTGCCATTGTTTATGAAGGAGGTTGATCATAAGTAAGAAAACCATGTATTTCTTTGACTAACTATTTTTGTTATCCTTCTGGGTCAATTAGTAATATGTCATTACATGTATCCCAGCATCAGGGCTGTAATTTGGAAATTTGAGGGATACGATATGCGAGAAAGTGATGTCCTTCACTTATTGTCCAATGATCCCAAACAACCTCTTAATGGAGATATCATCAATTTATATTTAAGGTTAATGTGCGACGGACAAGATGTCGCTCTTTGACGAGCAGAGCTCATGGTATGTTTCTATCAAAACTTTGAATCATTTCTTATGGTTTTAATATTATTAGTATCTTTGAATCCTTTCTTTTAATGTTATTTCTCACAAGAGCATATTGTGAATATCATCAAAAACAAGAGAAAGGCACCAAAAAGAGAATCTTGGCTCGTTCCTGAATGGAATCAACAAGGGTTATAAAAAAAAATGCTGGAATGAGTTGACAAAGATATGTTTTTATCTTATTGATATGCATTTTACCCACTTCTTGACAAAGTAAGATGGCATTGGACTCTCATAGTTGTGAATATCAAAGAAAGGGAAATCAAGCATTATAATTCGTTATGGAATAGGAGAATGAACGAGCCTTTGCATGAAAGAGTGGCGAGCAATATATTATAACCTTGACTGAAGCATGTTATAGTGCATGTTTTTTAATATTTCAAAAGCTGTGTTAACCATGGCATTTTCTTTGTATAGATGGAATTCGTCGTTGACTATATTAACCTGGTTTATGGGATTGAGTTCAATGTGCATGAGTGTAAACACATGACCGACTGCTGACAACAAGAAAGAGGTATGGATTGTGGTGTCATTGTATGTATGTGGGTTGAAAGTTTAGTAAGTCAATTATGGGTATGTTCGAAAATGGTTGACATCGACTTGAAGAGGGCATAGATCGTGCTTCACTTCTTACATGATGAGCATTGTGTTTGGGAAGACAAATTGCAGGATTGAAATATCTTCATGTTGATGGTGATGTGGATGTGTCCTTTTGGTTAAAACTTAGACTGGTAGATATTGATGTGGATGTTTCTTTTTAAATGAAACTTAGACATGGATGAAATTGTTTTATTGAATCACAACACTACATCTTATTATATTTTCCATCTTTTTGGTCTGTCATGTACTACTTGTTTTCTGAAATGTCAAACGGGTTGTTAATGGTATATTGCATCTTGGTTTGTGTCTCAACGTTAAGCATGTACGTTTACCTGAGGTTACATGAACTTATATGTCATGTTGATCAAAAGCTACATGAGATTACTCCATACTTACCATTGAAACACAAATCATTATATTGATCAGGATGTGTGACTTACAAACTTACATTGAGACACAAAACTTATAAACCATGAGATTACATTGATCATAATTCAAGACTTACATTGATAACTTTGGTGGAGTGAACTTATCAAATATGAAGAGGTATCTTATAAGGTTGATGTGAAAGGTTGACAAAGTTGATGTTAGCAAATACCAAATAATGTCAAATACCAACAAATGTTAGGTTCGATGTCTTACTTAAATCTAAATATCTTGAAAGTATGTACGTTAAATCGATCTAGACTCTTTATTCATGTTCATGTAAACATAAATGACCATCATATTTTCATAAACAACTCATGTTCATATTGTTGTTCATAACCAACAATCATGTTCATCAACATGTTATGTGATTATTGAGTTGATTTGTTCTATGATTAGTTTGATCGTAAAATAAGGGTCTTTTACGTTAAGTTTTATAAATTTTTAACTATCAAATGAGAATGAATAATCAAAATAACCAAAGTAATCCGATATACCAAAAGAGAATGTATATGTCAAAATAAATAAGGTTGTATCACATATGAAACAAACCAAAGACGAATCAATTAAAAAAAGATATTTTTTATCCATTCACATGCAAAATGTTCTAATCAATTCATGACTAAAAGAGAATATATCTGCAAGATCCATAGGTACAACCTAGTAGGGGTGAATACGTTATTTTAAAATTTATCCGTTTAATATAGCGGAATAATGAATTTCAATACACTGATATTCTTTACAAACTACTGAGATGGTCTATAGTAGAGACTCAAACTTTGGGAGTTTGTCTCTATTTGCTATTATGATTGATTCCTATGAGTTCTAATAGCAAAATAAAAAACACAAGATTTATACTGGTTCAGACACTCGTTATCAACTGATAACCAAGAGCTTAGTCTAGTCTTTCCTTGATGACCAGTTTAGTCAATCCTAGAGATGAGTTCACTATCTTCTTATTTTTGGATAACTTATAAGCTAGCTAACTTATCAAAGGAAACACCAGTTTAGCTAACTTGATGACCAGTTTAGTCAATTCAAGAGGTGAGTTCACAACCTCTTTATAAGTTAGCTAACTTATCAAAGGCGAAGAACCTAGATCCTTACATAGGTTCTTCCTTGGACTCTACTGCAGCTTCTGCTCTTCAGTGCAGACTAATGAACCCTCTTCTTTCTATTCTTCAATTCAGCTTACTTAAACAGTTTTGAATTTGGATTGTTTTTTCACACTTGTACTTTCAATCTCTTATTCAACAGCTCCCTCCGCTGCACTATTCTTTAAGCTCTTTGATCCCTTTTATAGGCTGAGGGAATGAACTCGTGACTTGTGTACTTGACCTGATGGTGACAGCTTGTCACATGTGAACCTTTAGTGATATTGATAGCTCAGCTTTTTCAGATCCTCGTACGTCACTTTGAACCTCAAATCTTCGATTTGATTGATCCTCAGACTTCTGCCCCAACATTAGCACCCATCTCTGCTACACTCCAGTCTACTATAACTCAGTCTACACTCAATACCGTTGAGACCTCGTCTGCACCTAGTCACTATTGCAACCTTGTCTACATCTAGATCTCATGCAATCCATGCATTATTGTGTAGACCCTTGTATGCAAGTTTAATCCCAGATCGTGAAGTATTTTTAGGTTTTTTGTTTGTCATGCATGTCTTAACTGATTAGCCAAAATTCTCTGTAGTGTTCTGCATCTGGTGGCTCATACAATGCTCTCTATCTATGGTCATCTAAACATCCCTTGTCATGCCCATGAGGATTAAAGGACACCATCTAAACATCCCATGTCACTTTGAAACTCATCCAAACTTCTTCCATTGCATATAACACATCTCCACAACGTCATTTAGCCTAGAAATCTTCGACAAATGTATCGCTTAATCTCCATATCTCCAAAACACATCATAAATGGTCTTCATAACTTTGATCGCTTATCATAACTTGTACAAAACAACTTCTTTCGATCAAATCTTTGACAAAATAGAACGAACAGCAGTACCAACGTTTCAAAAAGTAAACTAAACATAAAACATAAAGTAATAACATGAAATATAAGAGCTTGACATCACTCTTGTGAAACAAATAAAATTCAATAACTAAATAGGACAAATCGCATAATCCCTTAACTTTGTGTCATTATGATTACTTCCTACTAACTAATCACTCACTCATTGAATTGGAAAGCAACACAAACATGCATACATATGCAATTTTAATTATCATAACAACCTTAGATTGAATCAAATGACTAAAGTGCATAAATAACATACAAAAGTACTTACAACCAATGAATAAGGTCTTGAGAAAGATAATCCAAAGCTAAACAGCTCTGAAAATCCAATCCGAGCAACACGAACAAAGAATAACAATGTTTATGATCTAACTAAACCCAAGAAACGATGGCTAAACTAATGCTAGAGACTCTAGAAAACGAACATAACATAGTGTATTTATATGAAAATATGAAAACCCTTATAAATTTTGTGAAAATTACGTCAAAATCTTTCTGTTATAACGTTGCCACGATTGTGACGGCCCTTGTCACGATCGTGACCATCATGATCGTGATCAAATTTGGAACAATCGTGATCGGGACCGGGACCGTCACGATCGTGACTAGTGTAGAAACTGCTCTGGTTGATTTTTTGCATCCTCACGATCGTGATCAAATTTGGAACAATCGTGACACTTCATAAAGTCATCAAAACAGCTTCAAAATGATCGAAACAATCACGAACGTCTTCATATGCTTTAAAAATATCTTTATAACTCAAAATATCATCACGAACTTTGTTTATTTGAATCCCAACTTCATCAAAGATTTCAAAATCTCTATGTTCACTTCTAACCACATAGGTTCATATCCATGGAACGCTTAAACCTCTTTTCACATGGTCATATCTACATAAAAACCATACAAAAAGCAATACAAACATTCAAGTTATAAAGCTAAACTAAAACACAATGAAACACAAAACATAACGTACTATACAATGGAATTTGCCTAGAGTACTATGACTATATCTATACTCATCAAATCCTCCCAAACCGAACCTTTGTTTATCCCTTAGAAAAACTAAGAATAATGGAAATAAATACATAAATATAAACTTTGAAAAAATTATGAAAACAATCATTGCTAAGTAATAAAGTGATTTGTATTCCACATAATCCGCTACACCAAACATATGTCGGGGTTTTGCATAAAGTCGCCCATCATTCCAAGGAAACCATTTAGTTTTACATAAAACCCAAGCCATTTGAAAAAGCTAGGCTCGTTAAGCCTCGACCACTTCCCAAGGTGGTTGTCACCCATAATAATTTTTTTATCTTAACTTTGTTGGAGTCATGCCAACTAATTCTAATAGTTTTCTCTTTAGGATTTCTCTCATACCCATAGTTACTGTCGTGCTTATTCATCACATAACTTTTTGCATTGCATAGCACATTTGGTGCAATTGAACTTTAAGCACATAAATGTATTTGACTTTGTGAATTTTTATTTCTCATATTTCTAGTTGGTTCCATTAGGAACATCTTTTCAATGTAATATAATAGGAAAGCTCCTCACACAATATGCGAAGCCTTCTTAAGGTGTGCGACTCACATTATCTTTTTGATAAGTTGATGCTATATTTTCTCTACATAAACCCGACTTAGTCAAACTAAAGGTTTAGAGAGAATCCCACAAAACCGTTACAAACTAGAAGTTTTCAACGAAATATCCATACTAAGGGTTTTTTTCGCAAACTAAATAGGTTTATTCCTAAATGATAAAATAATCAATTTAGCAAGGACTCATGACTTCCTTTGAAAATGATGTTCAAACTATAAATACTAGTGTAATGATCATAAAGACATAAAATCATCATATTACATTACTCAAGCTATGGTTTTGAAAACATAAGACTCAAATTCTTTATTACTTTACAAATTTTTTCTTTCACGATTTGTTTTCACTATTCCTTTGAATTTATTATTTTGCCGCGAATTTAACTAAAATGACATGAAAATAAAGCTAACTTTAGAGCTCGAAATAAAGCTAACATGAAATAAATAACTAACTGAGCTAACCTAAATCTAGCTAACCATGCCACCAAATTTAAACTAAATATTTTCCTCGATGTGATAAATTTAACGCAGGAGGACAAAATATACTTGATATAATCATGGTTCATTTGGAATGTCTCATTCGGACACTAGTACCAAAATATCTACCAGTCCAGGCTGGAACTCCACATTATCTAAAACTTCAATCAAAAGACTCAATACGTCTTTTAGATTTGATGATATCTTCATCAACCTTAAGATCATGTCTTTTTGCCTTTGCTCCATCCTTCCCATCCTTTCATTCATGTTTTGAAGCCAAAGAGGAGGCTCTTGCTGATTTTGATTGTTATTCGCCATCTCTATTGAAATTAAAACACAAATAAAAGTCCACTTGCAAAAGGATTAGTACTCTCTCCCTTCTCACAAGAATAATGAAACTGAATGAATGAAATAGAATAGAAGCTTTCATATATATATAAGAAACAATCATAAGATATGATAAATCATGAAAATAATCAATTAAGATAAAATAATAAAGATATTAAATAAATCATAACCACAAATAATCCATAACAAATCAGATTATAACAGATTATATCATCATTTATTTGATTTCACCATTGAAAAAAAGATCTTAGCATGAATAATACATAATATTCTCCATTATATCTCAAAAAATAAAAATCTTACAATCTATCACTTCTCTATGAAAAAATTCACAAAATAATTAATCAATTAACTAACCATCTCTTCCCTACCTAAAAATAAATAATAATCTCATAAGATATGCATTAGCCACGAAATTATTAATGAGAATCAAATAAACATCATTTAAGAGGAGAATATCTTCCAAAAAGAGACGGTAATTAAATTAGATAATATTCCCTTTGGATTAGCACTAAAAATATGGTCAATATGTCATCTAGAAGTGTAAATAAGCTATCATAAACATAAAATACTGAAAAATAACATTTTTTTTTTTAAATAACCCCTTATCACGATCGTGACGGGTTATTTATGTGCTCTGCCTCTTTTTACAAGATTGTCATGATCGTGGTACCTCGGTTCACGATTGTGACCATAAGGAATTTATGATATTTTGCTTGTTTTTGTCCCTAAAAATTATTGTAAGCCCTAAATTTCATAAAAAACATTTAATAAATAACATTTAACACGAGTTAGGAAGAAGAACAACATCAAATAACCTTGAAACAATTATTAATCAAGAAAATTAAAATAGGGGATTCCTAAACTAGATATGAGTTAAGTAAATTAAGTAAACTTGGGTTGCCTCCCAATAAGCACCGTTGTTTAGCGTCGTTGGCTCCACAATGTTAAATTACTTCAAATTAACCGGACATTCTTATCAACATAACTTAAAGATTTAGGATCCACATCTACTTTACACAATTGTTATTCTTAAACTTATAATCATTTTTTATAGTTTCTTTTGGAATCTATGCTCTTTTGACCTTCTCAAGTTTGACATTACTTTTACCTACATACGAAAAATTCCTATGAGCATAAAAACCAAATTTGTTATTCTTGACAGTAGGTTTAATCTTTTCATGAAAGTTAAGCAGTGTTTTAGCAAATGAAACATTTTCAACTCTAGGCTCATTATTCACCTTAGGTATAAGATCATCCAAAGAGACATAACTAGAATTGCTATAAATATCACTTTGATCATCAAGCGAATTGGAAACTTCTTCTTGCTCAATATTACTAACTTCTTTATTTGTTATACTATCCAAAAATTCATCGTCAATGTTTTCAGTTCAATCAAAGCATTTTCTTGAGGAGTGTGAACTTGATCATCACTTAAAAAGTTATTATCCACTTTAGTTAAACAATTAGGCTCTTCTTCGCTTAGAACTTCAATTCTAAAACATGACTCATGAGAATTATTTTTCCTTGACTCTACCATGTCCACACTAACTTCAACACCATTGCAATTCATATAGCTAGTACCATTAGCTACATCAATTATAGCATTTGTCACTTTCATGAATGGTCTCCCTAAATTAACAAATGACATTTTGGACGAACTACTATTATCTTTAGCCATTTTATTCACATACGAATCAGCTCTGTATTCCATATCATCAATTTCAACATCAACATCTTCTACCATACCTCAGGTTAATAACATTACTATCTACTATTTGAATAGTAACATCAATAGCTTCTAGTTGTCCTAAACTTAAGGTATTATAAATCTGGTTCCTTTCCTGGTAGGGTTCTTGAGGATGAGCCCTCAATTGTTTACCTAGTCTGCTCTTCTACAGATGCTGACTGTGCTTCCACTTCCATCTCAATCGACTCTGTAGTAGGGTGATCTGATATTATTTCCTCGTCTGATGTCTCCAGAACAAGTCTTCTTATGGTCTCCTTTGTTTACTTCATTCTAACTGGTTGTGCCTTGCTGATCAACTTCTTTTTGGCCTTCTCAGATTTCTTCAGAGGCTAGTCTACAGCCTTTATAATAGTCTACATTACTGTTAACTTCTTTGAGAATCCTATAGACTACTTGCCTATCTTCCTTTCTTCAATTTGCTTGGCCATGGCCTTTCTACTTTGTCGGATAGCTTCAGTTTCTCTCTTAGGATAATACTAATGACCCTACCGAACAAAGGCTGTTTTTCTTCCATAGCCTTTGCAAGTTGATACATGAGTAATTTTGCTAGTTGAGTTTATGGTTAGCAAGAATTGCACACATAATATCTTATTGATCACATGTGATCTGATTTTTGTAGAACTCTCCATATAAGGTAACCTTTTTCAAGACTTCTACAAGCTGTTTGTGCTCTTTAGATAAATATTTCTTCATTGTTCGAATGCCTTCCTTCTGTCTCTCTTCATTAAGCATAGCATGTCTGCCATCAACTACTACAGAAGGTGGGATGCTTCTTGGTCCTTCATTCAAAACTTTGAAATACTGCACAAAGTCATTTGGGTCTATGTTGATCCAAATTTTTCTTATGGAGGTGTATTTGATGAATTGGTGATCGTCTGCAACCTTTGCCTTCTTGATGAAGTGTAGTACCTCTTCATCGTAGATCCTGTTGATTTTCTCACAAAAGTATTTGAGTCCTGTATCTTGAATCAACTTAGATATTTCCTTTATTTCGTCTGATTCGTTTCTCATTGTCTCAAAATTGAGAACCACTCCTGTCTATAACTCGACCTTCTTCCTTGGGCTTCGTTGCTCTTGTGATTTATCATTTTTTGGAGTGTTGTATCTGATCGTGGCCATTTTACAATGAAATTTGAGAGAATTTCTGAACTGTGAGATTGAATTGAAAGAGTTTACGACCTTAGGATTTTGCAATTGAGCTTGCACTAGAGTGTAATTGCAATAGAGAGAATCAGAGAAAATGAGAGAGTAAAAGTGTTTTTCTGATTGAAAATTTTCACAGTTTATATCGTTTGAAGAAATATTACCTTTGCTAGTTTTAACTAACTGTTACGTAGATTCAGTCATTGATTTGATCGTTACATAATTTTAGGCAATCAATTTTTAAAACGTTATTTTTTATCCAAAAATAGAGATGTAGTAGAGCAATAGTAATCGTAGTCTGTATCCCACATGTGCAGTATAACAGTAGAGCGAAATAATGTTAGTCTGCATGTGTAGTAGAGCATTTTATCCATTTTATTGATTCAAATCAATTATATCTAATTTAACTCGGAATTGAAAAAAATTGCTATCATCAAGAGGCTTTGTAAAAATGTCTGCAATTTGTTTTTTCTTATGGAATATATTTCAATTTAATATGACCTTTTTACACATGATTTCTGATATAATGATATCTGAAATCAATGTGCTTGGTTCTTGCATGAAAAATCAGATTTTTTTGAAATTACAATTACAGACGTGTTGTCACAAAATATTGAAGTTTTAGTAAACATCATATCGTAGTCTGCACCTTGTGACCTAATCCATAGTACTTGTGTAGCAAAGCTTCCTGCAATTATGTATTCTGAATCTTCCTTAGAGGTTGACAGAGTGGTCTGTTTATTACTAAACCATGAAATCAATATTACACCAAGGAATTAACACCAACCGCTTGTACTTTTTCTGTCAACTCTATAACCTGCAAAGTCTGCATCTAAATAGCATGTTAGTGTAAAATCTGATTTCTTAGGATATCATACACCCAGATTTGGAGTCCCTTTGAGAAATCTCAGGATTGTCTTAACTATAGTGAATGCGATTCTTTGAGATCAGATTGATACCTATCACATACGCAAACTAAGTATTGGATATCTGGCCTACTTGTAGTAAGGTGTAATAGTGAGCCTATTATTCCTCTATACATTGTTTGACTCATTTTCTTCTCATTTTCATCCTTATATATTTTTATTGCTGTACTCATAGGAGTCTTCATATGGCTTATATTTTCTAATGCATACTTTTTAACTGTGTTCTTTGGGTACTTAGTTTGGTTTATGAAAATCCTACTTTCCAACTGTTGTACCTGAAGTCCTAGAAAGTATTTTAATTCTTCCATTAAACTCATTTAAAATTTAGATATCATTAATACAGCAAATCTCTCACAGAGTCTATCATTAATGCAACCAAATATAATGTCATCAACATAAATCTGCACTAACAATATGTGTTCTTTATATTTTCTAAGAAATAAGGTGGTGTCTACCTTCCCTCTCTGAAAGTTATTTTCACATAGGAAAGTTGAGAAAGTTTTTTACCATACCCTTGGAGCTTATTTCAATCCATATGATGCCTTGTCTAACCTGTAAACATGTCTTGAATGTTCAAAATCTTCAATAGGTTTCCATTTAGAAAGACAGTTTTCACATCCATCTGATAGACTTTGAATCCTTGATATGCATCATAGATAAGGAACAAGAACATTCCTCAAGACCTTCGTCTGCATCGTGTTCATCATCTATGCATGTACATTCCTCATAAAATATATTAGCATCACGCATGGATATTTTAGATTTATCAAAGGACACATAAACTGACTCCTGAACTGTCTGTGCTTTGATATTATATACTCTAAAGGCTTTATTAATTGTGGAGTTTCCTAAGAAGGTTTCTTGGTCTGTTTTGGGATAAAATTTCCCTAGATGGTTTTTTTATCATTGTTATGTATATAAAATTTGCATCCAAAGACATGAAAGCATTTGGCACTTGGTGTCTTAATTCATAGGGAGTCTTTTTATGCAGTTTGTGTATATTGTATCTATTTTGAATATAACATGCAGTGTTTACTGCTTCTACCCAAAAGGTTTTTGATAAGTTTGCATCAACAAGCATTGTCCTAATTGCTTCTATAAGTGTCCTGTTTTTCCTTTTTGCTATACCATTTTGTTGAGGTGTTCTAGATGCTGAGAAATTATATTTTATCCCATAATTATTATAGTAGAAATTATGTTCTACCCAGAAGGTTTTTGATAAGCTTACATCAACAAGCATTGTCCTAATTACTTCTATAAGTGTCCTGTTTTTCCTTTTTGCTATACCATTTCGTTGAGGTGTTCTAGATGCTGAGAAATTATGTTTTATCCCATGATTATTATCGTAGAAATCTACTCTTGTTTGATCAAATTCAGTACCATGATCACTTCTGATTATAATTACTTCAATTCTTTTTTCATTTTGAACGTGCCTTAGGAAACTAGTTAGTAGATTACAAGTTTCACTCTTTTTGTGCAAGAATATTATCCATGTATATCTTGAATAATCATTTGCTATTAGCAGAGTTTACTTCTTTCTATTTAAGCTTTCTCTCTCTATTGGACCAAAAAGATTCATATGCAATAGCTCCAGGATTATACAATATTCTGATGAATTTAGAGGTTTAAAGCTTACTTTGGTCTGCTTACCTTCTTGACATGGTTTACATAATTTATCTTTTCTAAATTTTATTTGAAGAAGTCCTCTTACTAGATTCTCTAAGGATAGTCTAGCTATAGTTTTGAAATTTAAGTGAGCTAATCTTTTGTGCCATAGCCACTTTGTGTCTTCAGCTTCTTTTGTATTAAAAACATGTTATTTGATCTAACTGTGATAAGGCAAAGTCTACTCCATAAATGTTTCTCTTTCTAGTTCCTAACAATTTTACTTATTGTGTAACTTTGTCTCTTACTTGACATAAATTATGAGTAAATGAGACATCATAGTTTTTATCACACAGGTGACTAATGGAAAACAAATTATGTTCTAAGCCTTTGACATAAGCTATATTTGAAAACTGTACCAAGGGTTCCATATCCTTTTGTTTTGCCTACCTTTCCTCCTCCAAAGATGACTAGAGGTCTCTGTTCCTTTATGTAGTCCTTAAGGATGCTTTTGTTTCTTATCATATGTCTGGAACATCCATTGTCCGGATATCATGTTCCATTATGTTGTTCCTGCAATAGAATAATGAAAACTTGTACATGATACCCATTCACAGGGGTCCTTACTTGTTAGTTTTTGGAATTCACATTTGAATTGTTTTCTTGTGTGAGTCCCAACATTCCAATGATTTGTGACTAGGTTTGTCACAAGTATAGCAGTAGATCCTTGGTCTTGTTTCCCTGGGTGGTTTGTTGATATTTCTTCATCGTTTTTGCTGTTTTAAATAAGCGCAGATAGGCTTCTCATATGTTTTTCTCCATGCAGTAGTGGAAGTTTTGTTCCATACTGAGTAGCTTGGTGCATACTGAGGTTTGTGTGGCCTTTTCTTGGCATCAGTCCTATGATTCCAAACCTTCTGCACCTTGTTGTGTTTTATACTGGCTTGGGATAGTGTCCTCCTTAAAGTTTTGACCTTTTGGGTTTCAGTAGTAAAGATTTTAATCTTCTGCATATCTTGTGGAGTAGAGGGTTTGCTCTTCTGCAGGTTTTATGGAGTAGAGGCATTACCCTTCTCCAGGACTTTTGCAGAGGTTTGCTTTGTCTTTTACTGACTTGTAATAACATTCTCACTCAGTTTTATACGTGAGAGATTGTTCAACCATTCCTTGTATCCAAATTCGACTTTATCATGTGAGGATTGACCCATGTTAAGCATTTTTTGCAAGTTCAAGGTCTTTTCCATTCCATGTATCTACCTGTTTTTGAAGCTCAGCATTCCTCAATGTGAGTGTCTCCACTAGTGCATTGAGAAACTTTACTTTTCATCTAATTTCTTTACCTCATCTTGAGCCTTGGCTAGGTTACAGTTGATCTCTTTATATGCTAGATTATATTTCTCTTTCAGATTCGCAATCAACTCGAGATTCTCTTTATTTTCCCTAGGGAGGGAAATAAAGCTTTTAGAGGTCTCTTGAAGTGATTTCTTCAATTCCTCGAGAGTGACATCTCAGTTAGAAAAATCAAATACCTGTTGTTTTTGTTCATTTTTTTCCATGAGACAGAGTTGAGCATTTGAGATAGTTTCATCATCATCAGAGTCTGTCTCACTTCAAGCCTTAGCAGCATAGGCTTTGCTCTTTTCCTTTTTACTATGGTTCCCTTTACTGTATTCCTTCTTGTACCTTTGTGGAGACGATTCCTATGTAGGTCGTCTGCATTAGCAGCAAAGTGACATGGTTTTTCGCAATTGTAGCAGACTTCTTTCTCTTTTTCTTTTTGAATTTTGTAGAGAGATTCTTCCTAGCATTCTTGTTTTTTTAACAATTTTCTAAACTTCTTGTCCATAAGTGCAACTTATTCTAATACAATTTGTTCACTACAGACGAGGTGTCGCTTGTTTCCTCTTCTGCCATTGATCTTAGGATTTTCTCTTGAGCCTTGAAAGGTAAGGTTTTTTTCCTACCTTCATCAATTTGTCTCTTTTGCTTAACTTCTAAATTGTATGTATGTAGCTCACCATATATTTGAGCTAAGGACATCTTGGCTTGATCTCTGGATTCCCTTATTGCTGTGGTCTTTGTCCCCCAGACCTCACCAAGTGATCTCATGAATTTCAAGTTGACTTCCTTATTATCAAAGATCTTTCCCAAAGTCATGAGATTATTGATGAGTACATCGAACCTCTAATAGAAGCTGGTTAGGTTCTCATCAGATCTCATTGAGACCCAGTAATACCGCTGCATCAAAACATCCTTTTTGTTTTCCCTGATTTTATTTGTTCCTTTATTTCTAAGTAGTAAAGCATCCCATGCTTCCTTTGCAGTGATCGTGTGAACCACTATTTCAAACATGTCATCATCCAGAGCTTTGAATATTTGATTTTTTGCTCTTCTGTACATCAGCTCTTCTGTACATCCCAATCCTCTCTTGCCCAAAGTGATTTGCGCTTCTTTAGTTCGTTGTTTGTATCAATTGTATATGTCATCTTTGGTATGTATGATCCATCAGTGATGATGTCATGTATTTTTTCATCTATGGAATCCCAGTGTGCAAGCATCCTCAGCTTCCAGTGATTAAACTTATCGAATAAACATGTTAGTGGCTCTCCACTGTTTGGATATTTGGGTAGCTTTGGAGAAGGCATATTTTCCTTACAAAATAAATTGTTAGTAACTTCTTACAGATTTAAAATTTAAAAATATGTCCTTTTCTTTCCAAAAATGTTAGGTTTGGAAAGTCAGGCTCTGATATCAATTGATAGGTCCACATGTTCAACGTAGAGGGGGGGGGGGGGGTTGA
>LIEC01012463.1:0-26502 GCA_001925005.1 Drosera capensis | reverse complement strand
AGGGTTTGGCTCATTTGCCAAACCATCCTTCGGGAAGCCATCCTCAAGAGATCCCAAGAGTTGTAAGCATACAAAAACCCGAGAGTAATACCAAGTGTTTTCCTCTCAAAGCTTGTTCCGAGTTCCATTTCTCTTGTGAGTTCTTACTTAACCATTGAAGGCGAGCGAGTTCGGCTGAGCTCAAACGAAGGGTGAGAGTAGTTTGAGTGCCGCACGGGTTGCGAAACTCTAACCCCGTGACACCGAGCCCACATTTTAAGTCGGTCTCGACCGGGCTGTCAAGCCCGGTCAAATAGTCTGGAACCTCGGACACAACAGACGACGCCTCAGACCTTTTCCTTTCCAACCCATCAAGAAACCAATTCTCCTCACTCCAATCAATCCCATCCTTATTCTCAAACAGGAACACTCTCACCCTCCTGCTCTTGCTCTTGCGCCGGTTTTTCTCCATCGCCATCATGATCTCGACATCCTTGTCTGAAGTGAGAGTGACAAGGGCGTCAAGCGGCTGATCCGGGAGCTGGTACTTGATGGAAATGTTGGCGGAAGTGCTGATCTTAGAGAGCTTAGAGTGCAGGGAGGAGAATGTAATGGCTTTGGAGATAGTGATGAGCTTGGTTTCGCCGCCGAGGTAAAGGAGAGTGTTGTTGTCGCGTGGGCTAGGGACGATCTTGCCACCGTAGCTGCACATTAGGCTGACCGATTGGTGGTGATGATCCGTGGAGTCGTTGCCAGAGTCCATGATAGCTGCCGCAGGTTGTGTTAATCAATGAAAATCAAAATATATATATGAAACCAAAAAGAAATATAACTGAAGAAATATTTGTTTCTTTGTGATGAGAGCAAGAGGATGATACCAAAGTACTCGAGACACAAAGATATAAGAACGAAAACACATGATTCATACTATCAGATTGATCAATTATTAGCAACTTGTGACAGGGCGACAACAACCTTTTTCAGGTCAACTCTATGATTGTATTTAGCGGCACTAATTATGCCGAGATCATTAGGGGTCTTTTGGGCTCTGTTGGTAAGACCGAGAAAGTATAAATCAGGATTGGGATTTCCTGTTGATTTGACATCAGATATCCGCAAATGGTTATGAGATCTAATGATGGAAGGGGAAAAAAAAAAAAAAACACATGCATTTTATTGTGCTACGACAACAGATGATCAATTTAACGCAACATGATAGACACATTGTTCAACCCTAATTGACATATGGTTAGATGAAGTGTTTCACCTGACCACATAACGTGGATATGTCTTTTAAACATTTAATCAACTCTTCATGATGCATAAACCTACATAACATGATAAGCATGTGAAAGAATCAAACTAGGCTCTTTCCGTTATCGATCGGATTCAACGAAATCAATCAAACTCGAACTTGGATTATATAAGATCATATCCCTAATAACTGATAGCTCCGACAAATCACTAATATAAGATCATATCTAAACATGCAGTATAAATTAAACATACCTCACTGGGATAATATGATCAGAAAAATGCTTGAATTTTTCTCCTTCGTAAACGAAAAAAAAAAAAGAGAACAGAGAATATTCACAATGAGCACACTCAGAGGAGAACAAGTGCTGACGTGAAACTCTGAAGTTCCAAAGGAGAAAAACACAGCAAACACTTTCCAGCTATAAAAAGGGCTGCTGATAGTGGGGCCCAATGGGCCAGGATATGGGCCCATGTTGTCTCATTGACACGGTGGATCTAGTCACCTTGTTTGCTTTTTTTTTGGACTTGGGCCTTGCGAGTTGGCCCATACTAATAATAGAATCAGTTGCATAAATGAGATGAACGTTTTCCTTTTGGGTTGTTACTGTTGGCTGGGTCTGAGTATACACCGAAAGTGTACAAAGACAGTATAATGAGGATTTGCTTGCTTCATATGGGACCTAATTGTGTATTATAGGGTAATGATAAGAGTATAAGCGAAGTTTATAATGCTGTTGATTCGAGTGAGACAAAGTTTGGATACCTTCGACTACCTATAATGGAGGAAACAGATGACTACCTATAATGGAGGAAACAGGTGTTACTGAGAGGTTCTCAATAACACAAAGAAACCGGTCATGCTTAAGAAAAATATGTAAAATTATATTCGAATCCTCCATGTAAGTTTTTCTTGCATTTTCTCATGTAAAATAAATTTTTAAAATTGACAATTTTTTTTATGTATAAATTTCTTTATTATTTCTATTTTATATGACATCATATTTATCATCATTTTCTTTTATCTCTATACATTTGTAATTTTTACTCTACCCACTCACATTTCTTCCTACAAATCCAAAAGGATAACTTAATAAAATTATACAAAGTTAATGATTTTACTACTAATAATTATATCAAGTTAACACATCACAATTTATATATAATTAAAAAAAATAACATTTAATGATTTAAAACTCATGGTCAGTTGAAACTCAGTTTAAGAACACTTAGAATGGATTATGTAAAATAAAGATTCGATAAAATAAAAAAATAGAATGATAATGTAATAAAAAAATTAAAAAAATATTGAAAAAACGTGTTAAAATTTAATATGAGAGAGAAATTCTATAAAATTAATATAACATTCTCTATTTTTACAAATCAATTTTTTGTAACATCATGTAACATCTGCAAGTGCTCCAACAGATATATCCATCTTATCTCCTCTGGCTGCTACAACTAGCTAAATCTGACTAAACTACTGGTGAAAGCTGAATCGCGAGAAAGCCAAATCCAGAGGATGCTTACATTACTCAGGTTCCTCCCAAGAACACACTTTCCCTGGTACAAAATCAATAAGAATCAATTCCTTCCTCGTTTCGTATTGGAGTTCACACATCAGTGATACAAAAATGAATTAGAAGCCCTTGAGGGCGAAAACCAGGAACTGGTTTTCCTTCATCAATTATGTATAAATATCATGGAGTGCCAAAATTGTGTTATAGGATAATACAGGAAACATTAGCTTTTCATGGGGCCATTATGCTTTCGATAGTGTACGAGAGGGACTCCGCCCAGTCGACCTTGAACAGCAAAGTTTGAAGAGTCTTCATCATATCATAGTGTGGATCAAGCTTACGCTGCCAACCCTAAGAACGAAAAAGAACAGGGAAGATCAGAACTTGATCATGCTGAAGAAAGAAAGTTTTGACAGAATGTACAATGAGTACTACATCACAACTTTTGTGCTAGAACACAAGGAAAGTACCTCCAGGACCAAGGTTGTCACTATTACGGTGCAGACATTTCCATCGATGTTAACTTTATGGCGCCTAACTTGATCAAGCAAATGATGCATGCAGTCTGCGGGGTGGACCAAGTCACCTTCCGGTGTCCCCCAGAAATCAAACGATTCTTTCACCTCCTGAAAATTAAACAGATCTTACTCATAAGGAAAAATATCAGGGGCAGCACAGGGGGGTTTCAGAGATCTACACAAGTCTTTTCATTACCTGAATGAAGGCTTCTGGATCCGGACAGCTTTGCTGCTTTGACAAGGATAAGGCACACTCTGCAGCAGTGCGGCCATCTCTTCGAGCAACAGCCTTGAAGAACTCCAACAGATTCCCCTGATCACCCTTGGACAGTTCGGCAGTCATGCCAACATCTATGAAAACCACATGGGGCTTTGACTTCCGAATCTTCCTTCGGTGGGAATTTTTATGAATTACCCTGACAAGAATATTACCAGGATGCATGTCGGCATGAATAAAGTTGTCCACCTGAAAAACACGCACACATTGTTTACTGTCCCTGGTTAGTAGGAGCCATAATTCTAATGTAATTTTCTAAAAGTTGTCCATGAAACATAGCAGGAATTCAATGGCTGTAACTCCAAAAGAGACACTCTGACCGGCGCCAACCCAAAGCTATGCACTTTAAATTAGTTGTCTTTATCATGTTACACTTGTTGTTCATGACGACAGACTATTCATGGAATTAGTGCTTGCCATGGATAGTTTCCAGCAAAAAATCACAAAGTCGGACCCTTCTCTCCCCAAGCATCATGCAAATTTCGATTGCTCCAGAAAACAAGTCACAAATAGAAATCAGAAAGAAAAAAGATAGAAAATGTTACCAGTAGCATCTTCAGTAGAGCATTGGTTCCAATATCAGCGAGAGCTGCTCTAACACGGTCATGTCCTTCGATTTCCTCAATATAGTGTGCAACACTCTCCCCCTGCTCGAAAGTTTCCACCAGAACAGCAGGGTGCACAAGTGGATAGAGAGGCTTTGGGAAGGAAACATCTCTCCAACTACGGAAGTTATATAAAAATCTACTCAGGTGAGCAGCTTCTCGAGAAAGGTCAACTTGTGACATCATAAAAACCGCAAACTGCTGAACACTCTCGTCCAGCCTCAGCCACTGGAGTGTAGGTATGTAATTCGAAATTCTTGCTACAGAGTTAATTATAACAAAGTCTCTCCTGATTGATTCACCAACACCAGGATGCCTAACCTTCACAGCAACCTCGATCGGTTTGACCTTCTGACCAGGATATCTGAACCTCAGAGTAGCATGGTGGACCTGAGCAATACTTCCTGATGCTAGAGGCCGTTCATCAAAACTATCAAAAATCTCAGAGATTTTACGACCAAAAGCTTTCTCAACAGTTTTCTTCGTGTAGGCAAAGCTGTGTTCTGGTGCATTAGTATGCAACTTTGAAAGCTCTGTGCATAGGTCTCCTGGGAACAGATCAGGCCGAGTTGCTGCCCACTGCCCCCATTTTATAAAAGCAGGGCCTGCCTTTTCCAAGGTCCCATGGACAACTTGAAGCCACAATTTTCTGAAATCAGGCCCTAATTTATCTGCAAATGGTGCCATTGCTATGCTGGGGGAGAACAGGATCGCAAGATAAAGAGCTCTCAGAAACAAAAACATAGCTTCCAAACATGAAGAGAGCAAATAAATGATGTATGGTTGCTCTTCTACCCCAGTCATATAAGGAGTATTCCTTGGGGCGCAATCTGCCTCTGCACCAGCCTTCTGGGCCATAGCTAGATCACCAAATAAGAAAGCAAAGATGCCGGTAAGTGGGATGTGAGATCTGGTTGAGGCCAAACTGAAAGCTTGAGCTGCTCTGACCAATGGAGAAAATGCCGGACCACTAGCATGACACAGCTGTGAAAGCCTTCTCCAAGCAGACACGACGTGATGAGTAACAACATTGCAAGGGTATACAGCAGTATAGTTCCTAAAAGAAGCACTCTGGAAACCACATTTCACATCTTTATACATTGCACTGGATTTGTATACTCCATGGCTGTAGTTACCTCTAAATGCTGAATAAGATTGTGTTTGAGGCGGCCTAAGACCAACATACAAGTCATTCCTTCTCAACCCACAGTAGTTGCTTCTTTGGATTTTCAGGGCATGATTTGCAGCTCTCACAATATTTCCTAACATCATCTACCTGCATCCACATGTAAACATCAGATACAAATGGAACTTCTATAGTTCAAACTTGAAAGAACACAAGTCTTTGCTAGAAAGTGAAAAGATGGCCATTAACATCACTATAAGTAGGACAAAGTATATTGTTTGCAGCAAGCACTGCAGAATCATAACAGAATAGAGACATTGCTCTTCTATCCCGAAGCCAATACAGAAACACTCTTGATTGGTATATAAAAAATCGTCTATTACTTCTGCAAAAAAGTATATTTTTACAGGGCCTGGGGACTATAATCAAACTCGTGACCTGATGATCAAAATCACATGGTGATAAACGTACAGGAAACAACACTCCCTTAAAAGGCTACAACAATCCTAGCCAAGACATGCAGGTTGAATCATTGGGCTCTTCTCTTCTCATCTCCCATAGTTGACATTCATGATACTGTAACGAATCGCCAAGTTCTAATGCTAATTACTAACTTGGATAATCCAGAATTGAACTCAGAGAAGCCTTAAGGTCATGAACCTAGGCACACGCACATAGAACTCGACTGCCACAGGAAAATACCATTTTATTACAAGCGACATGATGTAAGCAACATATTCCCCAACCACATGTCCCGTCGTTTCCTTATTCGCATCAAGTTTACTGGTCTAAAGCCACAATGAGCTGGGCAATATTAATAAGTTCCCAACTCGAGACAAAGCCCATCCATAAGCCAAAAACAAACTAACAGCCGAAACAAACTAATCACTCCAATACCCCCAACTCTCTACTAAATTAGACATGAAAGAACAACGAATTCACACTGACCAAATTCTGCAAGCTTTAGAGTATACACAGTCTTACTTTATGAACTAGAAAACACACCAATAAAAACCAAATCTCTATCCTGTTATATTGGGTCAGCTACATCCATATGATGACAGCATTCTCTCCAATCTTGTATAATGTTCTCCGGACATCCTAATACCTCAATAATATTGTTTATGATATTTTAAAGTTTCCTTCACACTCCTCAAAGGTCTTCCTCTCCGTCTCTTGATTCGCATCTCACCTATTATTTCACATCTTCCATAGTTCGCATCTTCTTTAAATGTTTCACATCTCCTTACTCGTGAACTACAAGGATATTAAATACAGAATCGACGCTATAATAATAATAATAAATATTAGAAAATAATGTTTGATCTAGTAGCCAAGCTCGTCCTAAAAAATTCACAATGTTATATCATCAGATCGATGCCAATTTCTATTAAAAGAGACCATGTGAAGAGGTATAGTTTCACCATAAATCTAACTAGTTGAAGAGTAGTCATCCAAACCAAGCTTCTCAAGCATTCCTACATACTACGAAGAGTCGAAGAGTCCAGACGAAGCGATAATATTCCACAACGAGCTACAACAAAACACGATAATCCACCACACACTGACACACAAATCAATCATAAACCACAATCTCCACACACACCCTTAAACCTCCCAAAAACCTAACCAAATATCTCAATACAAAGCAATCACACCTCCCAAACCCCTCAAAATCGCACTCAAAATCACCAAAACTCCATCCGCATAAGCAAATCGAACAAAAACACCAAATGGGAGCTGAATCAACAAACAAACCTAACGCGTTTGGCAACAGCAGCACTCCCCTTGTCGTCTCCAATCGCATCTTCTCACAAAAATATCCTTCACAAACGGCGGCGTTCCAGTTCGCGGCCGTGGACGGAGGCGATTTTGGTGTCGGCGAATGTATGAGAAGTGGAATTTTTGCTGCTTTTCTTTCCCTTTCCTTTCTATTTTTTTGTTTTTCTTTGGTTTGTTTTTTTTGGGATATTTTGCGAGGTGAGAAGCGGTGGTGTGATGTCTTGGGCCGGAAGGTAAAGAGGGTTTCGAGACTTCACGACCTTCGGGTCAGGTCGGGCCGGAGATATTTTGTGTGGTGATGTGGTTTGCGATGTGTCTGATTTTATGTGGCGTCGGCTGTTACGTCAGCTGACATAACGATATACGTGAGCTCGGATTTTCGTCTGCAAATTATCTGCAATGTTATTGTAGCGATTTTTTTTATCAAACTTAAAAGTACTCTTTGGATACAATCTCGTATAAAGAATGAAATTCACTGATTTTCGTCGTGTTACAGCCATAGTTATCAATACATAATTACAGTCATACTTATGTAATGCAAGTCAATAGAAAAAAAAAATGTTTGAACTGATTTGATAAAACAAATTGTTATTCATCCCTTCCATCTCTCATCCTCTTCACATACCTATCAATCCTACGTCACAAACCCTAACCAATCCACTCCACCCCACTCCCAACACTTCTTTTCACACTATGGATAGTTATGGAAAAAATTAGAAAAAAAAAAATTGAGAGGGGATATGTATTATTTGGAAGGGGTGATTAACATTTTACTTTCGTGTCGAACCAATACCAAAACAGGCAATTTCTATACATAATAAGATACCTGTAATGCGTGCATAATCAGCAATTTAGCATAGATAGGCAGCTGAACCATATGCGTTAGCAATTCATCATGAGAATTCAATTTCATGCGCGAGTATATTTGTGGCCCGAGTATTTTTCCTCCCGAGTATTTTTCCTGGCCATTGTATATTCTACCACCAGAAGTCGTCGAATTAGAATGAATCACGAAATAAAACAACTCACATTCAGTCTTGATGCACATAAGGAAAGCTTTATGAAAACCATATGTTATACGTGTACATATATTCATCGTACTCTTCTTATGCAACCTCACGACATCAACCAAGCGCGACGACATGTATGGTAAAAGATCTCAAGATAAAATACAGGGATCCAACGAAAGAAATGCAAATGTGAATTAATTAACAAGCTTAAAGTTTTTTTAAAAAAGCAGCAAAGAAATTAAAGATGGATTGCTCAAACCCTTGATCAACGTCTCCTATTGGACATGGGCTCTTTCTGCGAGTTGAAGTAAGCTGCAGCGACCGGCACCCCTAAGTCATGCTCGGCCGCAAACTGTCTCGTGCTGAAGTTGTTTCTTGCAGAAGGCGGACGAATGGAACCTAAAGGTCCTCCCTGTTGCTTGAACAAACCGAACACATACCGGTGGATTCCGCTGGGTGGCCGGGGTCCCGTGTATTCTACTATCTCCCTCCCTGTAAATATCAGCACAATGAACATCCTTTTGGTACAAGTACATGACAAGATAATGAGAAAACTCAACAAATGGTTATATTTTTGCTCAACATATAACTTAATTGATGAATGAGACTAAGGAGAGAAGATCAACATACCTTTTGATACATCTGAACCCATAGGGATATCAACGACACTCCTACAAAATGATCACAAGATCGATCGATCAATACACGTTTATTATCTAAAATGAAGAGAGACATCATTATATACAACGAACCAAACTCGATCCACGATACATGTAATTAACGTACCAGTGTAGCCACTCCCTAAGTGTTGGTTCACTAGGACTTGGAGCATCTGGGTCAACCATCACCTGAACCAGAGGGGCAAAAACGTCAAAATGATATCGACAATATAAAACCGAGAGAGAGACATTAAAGATGCATGATTCGATTTCGATGAAAGAATGTACTCCTTTCATTCCTATTTACTTAGGGCATTTTGTTTCTTATCAGTTTTAATTTATTTATAATATTTTATTTTATTTAATAATTAATTTATATTAATATAATCAAATTATCATAATATCTATTCTTTCCTTCATTCTCATTCTCTTTTCTGAACTGAACTCCGTTTACACCTTATCATAAAAAGAAATTTTTTTTATCAAATTCCATGACCAATCAACACACACAAAATTATACAAAATTATGTGTCGATTAAACAGTTATGATTAAAATGAGACGGATAGAGTATGATTCTATTGGTCAACTCTTACATATAAAAAAACAAAAAAATGTTGTTGAATACTAGGAGACTTCGAAGATAAACTCTGGGAAAGATTACAAAAATTATTGCGGCTTTTGGCATCGGACCAAAAAGATACAAATTTCAGACAAAGATAAATAGTGCATTAGTACGAATCTCAACCTAGAAGGGACAATTTGTATTTTTCTTGCATAATAATCTTTTCTCAAGTTCTTCTTATTATTATTCATAATAGTGATAAAATTACGTATATCCAATTCTGTTCAAATTGTGTTTGTGACGATTTGGATATCTGAATAGTTGTTGTTTGGATAGGACAAAACTATTATAAATACAGTATATAAATCCTGAGTCATTTCATTCATTGTCAATTGATTTTTAAGCTAAAACCCCATACCTTTAATAAGTACTATTCGGCATGAAACTCAGCTCCAAAAGTAAGATTCTCAAATCTTGATATACTCCTATAAAATTCAAAACCAACAACTCAATTCTTCCCATCAGGATCCTGGATCTAAACAATTGACGAGGACGAGAGTATATTTTTGCTGTAAACAAGAGTAACTTCTTTTTGTTGCGAAAATTGATATAATAAATTTATATATTTAAAATATGGGAAATTATGGTTGTGATAAAATGACACATTCTTACATTTTACATTCATCATCCCAAAAGTACTTATTCAAAATATACTTAAAACACAGTCGATGAAATCATCTTGTAGATCAATAAATATGCATGTATAATCGTCAGCTTATTTGGTGATAATACAAAATTGTATGCATGATCAGAAATTAATCATAACTAATACGAAACCATACATGCTCGACCAAGAGACGAAGCTAAAACATAAATTTTGCAATATACAAGTGTGAAGAGGTCATCATCACGAAACCCGTCGCGGGAATTCCGACACGGGCCATCAACATGAACATGCGGCCTCTCGCTCGCCATTGACGGCTTCACGTCACACCCCGTTGATATCTGCTTCGTCCCGTAACACACCGTTAGCTTGACCGACGGATTAAACATCTCTAGCACATCCCCGATCACTCTTCCCACAACCAACGGATCAACCGATCGAGCCATGATGATATGTTATATGCTCTCTAAACTTTTTGTTCAAAGTTTTTTCTTTCTCTCAATTGATTGCTTGATAGTGAACTATGTATACATGAGGCGACAGGTGACAAGGAGGAGAGAGAAGGTGAGTATGCATGACACGTTGGCAGAAAGCGATGATGGTTCGACACGTGGTGGCGGACACGTGAGATGTGACACGTGGAGGGTTTGTGAAATTAACCGGCGCGGCTAGCTGGACTACATGGCTAAGTAATTATTCTAAGAATTAATGTTCCCACGTATCAGGTGATGCGCGAATGATAAGAATGTACGGGGAAGTTGCATGCACTATGTGACAAGCATATGTGAAGATATTTGCGAATAAATAATGAGAATGGATGAAGTGAACGATATGTAGATATGTTTGCCTGCATTCGTATTGGAACTTTGTATATATTCTCCCACCTCTCTTTTGATCACGATATTTTATGTGAAAATTAAATTGATTAATATATTATATATTTTTTATGATGATAAAAATTAATATGAAAATATATGAAAGAATACGAGAGAATTTAGTGGGATACAGTACGATAATGTGTTTAATTTAATATAAATTTGATTGTAAATATGAAAATAAAACAAGTGCGGTATATATTTTGAAATGACAAAAAAAAAGAATATTGTATTTAATATAAAACGAATGAAATATCCTTTAATTAGTTTTTGGTAAATGGATGAAAATAAATGAGCTTTTTAAGAAAAATTAAAAAATTAAATAGAAAAATACAAAGATATATACACTAAATGGGCTTTGACATTTTATTACTCCATTTCTTTCATCATAATCCGTTTGTCACATAGCACGGAGGAGTATATTTACTGATGATTTGTTGTAGTGCTTACAACAGAATTTGAGAATCAAGTTATAAGAGTGCTACTATAACTATCGTCATTCATATTGAAGAAGCAAGGATCAATCCACTGATCTCAGGAGTGCTACAGTGATGGTTTCTCATATATAAGATGGAAGGATCAATCATCCGATCTCACGGATTTTTGATAAGACGAATTTTTCATAATGTTTTGTGTCAATTTTGAAGTTTTTTTTTACCAACAATATGATTTTTAGAATAAAAAAGATTTTATTCACATTTTGAAAAGTTTTGGAAAGAAATTAAAGATTACATTCAATACTGTTTATATAAAGGAGAGAATCAGACATATCAAAACGACGACTTGTGTGAGAAAACATAGAGCTCAGACAACAACACACAATAATAACTCTTACCTCCATTGTGGTGGAGAAGAATTTGTCCAGGAATGGAGTATAAATCCTGGGATAATGGACGTAACTCTCTTATCATAATTTTGAGAAAATACAAACCGATATAAATTCGTGTGTCATTTATTTCTCGCTTTTACTTTTATTTACTTGTTTCATGAAATCAACAATCATCTAAACTGTAAAAAGATCAACGAAAAGTTACAAAAATTTACCACCCCTTCTCGACTATTTGTTTGCAAACTAACATTGTTCATTTCGTCTATCACCACATATCAAATTTGGTTAATTGGTTTGATTCTTTTTAAAACCAATTAATTAAATGATGTGATAATTTTTGTAAATCAAAATTAATTAAACTGTTCGAGATTGGTGTGGTCGGTTTTCATAGTATCTCTAAGGTTCAAGATTCAACGTAGAGGGAAGGGGGTAAATAGGTTGATTAAAAAATTATTTAAACTTTTTAATCGGCTTTCTAGTTTTTTGGAGACCACTGTTCTATACAGACCATTTAGGTAGTCTGTAGCAGAGATTTCAAACTGTTTGAGTTTATCTCTGTTTGGTTGTGATGATTTGTTTCTAACAGTTCTAAATATTAAGCAATAAAAACAAATAAGAGATACAATATTTATACTGATTCAGACACTCGTTATCAAATGATAATCGAGAGCTTAGTCCAATCTTCCCTTGGTAACCACTGTATTTAAGCCAAGAAATGACTATCACTATCTTCTTGTTTTAAGCTTACAAAAAAACTTTTTTTTATAAGCAATCTAATTTGTACAAAAGAAGAAGAACTTACATCTCTACACATATCCAATCTACTGGACTCTACTGCAAATTATGTTCTTCTACAGACTAGTGAAACTCCATTCACTGTATTCTTCACGAATTGGCTCTCTTGAGTAATATTTGGATTTATGATTGTTTTGCACGTTTGCCTTTTCAATCTCATTCAGCAGCATTACTTTAATAAACCTCAACGATTACCTTTCATAGGCTCAAGGAATGAACCCAGAAAATACGTACTGTTCCTGATGTGACATCTTGTCACGTGTGTCCTCCAACTGATTTTGACAGCCCACCTACTTTAGATTCTTATACTGTTGCTGTCTGTACCTCAAATCTTCGTTTGACTGAATCCAGACCTTTGACCCAACTCGAGCAACCATCTTTGCTGCACTCTAGTCTGCTGCAACTTCCAGTTTGTATCTAGTACTGTGAGACCTAATCTGTACCCTACAACCCTAGTCTTCACCAAGTCCCTCATGCAACCTCTAGTCTGCACGCAGATCTGATGCACTTCATATTTTGTTATGTTGGTCCTCGTCTGCAAGCTCAATCCTAGATCCTGACGGATTTATAGGTCTTTTATTGCCCATTCATGCCTTAGTTGCTTATCCAAAAACCGTTATAGTAGTCTGCATCTGGTGGCTCACACAATGTCCATCATCTGTAGCCGTCTGCTCCTCAGCGTCCGTACTAGACTGTAACTACCTACTTGTTTTCTAACTTAAACATACGAATAACATTATGACTAATACTTCTCAATATTATGACTTATATTTCTCAGTTTTATTTCATCAATTTCTATATAATTGAAGGAATTGCACATTCGTATCAGTATCATATGTTTGTGTAAGGTTAGAAAATTTGTTCTATCTTCATTTTAACAGCCTTGATCACCACATTAATATAAAACTTGGTAAAACTTTTTTTCTTTTCTATAATACTTCGTAAAACTTTAATTGTTTCTAATCCTATTTGAGAAATGTACCATCAATTCTCCATACAACCTCGAACTAAACCGATTGATTAGTGAACAAAAGCACATCATAAACCTACGAGGAGTATTAGGTGTATTCCAGGATATACACCCTATCCTATTTTCCTGAAATTTGATTGATAGAGAATAATTAATCATAATTAATAAAAATCAAATTAAAATTTGATAATCAATCAAAAAACAAAAAGGTGAGGGGGTGTACTTTGTCAATCGAGGACTTTGTCACGCGCTAAGTGACAATCAATCTCAACATGTTTGGTTCGTTTATGAAAACACGGTTCCTGAAAATGTGCAAAACAGAGAGATTGTCACAAAACCATCAACACCAAAGCAGCTGAACAACCCAAGTGACTTCTACAACTGTTTGGGTCATAGCCCTGTACTCAGCTTCAGAAGAAAAACGAGAGATAGTACCTTATTTTTTTGACCTCCAACTAATAGGTGAATTTCTTAATAACAAAACCTGTGACTGAATGCCTAGTCGTTGGGCAAGCAGCCCAATCACTATCTGTAATTGTTTGAAGACTAAGACGGTCAGAGGGTCGGAGGAGAATACCTTGACCAACGGTCCCAAACAAGTAACGAAAAAAAATGATTGACAGCATCTAAAAACTGTTGACAAGGGAGCTGCATAAACCGAATAAGGACCTGGGTGGTAAAAGATATGTAAGGTCTGGGTATGCGTTAAAAATTTCAGCCTTCATATTAACATACGATATAATGGTGCATCAGGTAAAATTCAGCCTTCAAAATTCAGCACTAGGGTTGAGAGGAGGTTTCCAGTTGAGGAGGAGAGGAGTTATAACTCCTGAACTAATGGGAATAGGACTGCTCTTGAGCAAATCATCAGTATAGCATTTTTTAGAGAAAACAAACCCCTCTGGTGAATGACTTATCTTGAGTCCCATAAAATAGTGCAAGTCCCAAAGGTCTTTTATGCTGAACAAGTCATGCAAATAAGTTTTCAACTGAACAACTTCCTTAGCACAAGAACTAGTTAGAAGAATTTCATCCACATAAACAGACACAATGATGTCTAGAACAAACCTTAGTAAATAAGGAATAGTCATTCTTGGATTGGGTGTATCCTCTAAGAAAAAGAGGATACCCAACAAAAACACAAGTCTATCAAATTCCAAATACTTCTTCTCCATGAACTGGAGCTCGCTCTTAGGTAAAAACTCAAAACATCAAATTCAATCACGTCTCAAATTGTGATAAAAAAATCAATCCCGAACAAGTCCATCATCCTAAACCTCGAGGCAGCACCCCTCATTACACCCAACCACATCCCTTATCCAACCCCACCCACTAAGTTGTCGATGTGCTTTTGAGAAGAAATGGGGAGGTTGGGTTGAATTCGTGTGAGGGGTGGATTGATTTTTAAAATCGAAACCGTTCGATGGGTTTAATTGATAGTTTGGATACCATGGTTTTAAGTTGGTGGTTAACGTTCAAAGGTTTTGGTTTTGGTTGGAGGTTGAATTGAAGGCTCTTTTCGTGAGTTATGAGAGGAAGGGAAGGGATCGGAAGAGATTTTAATCACTATCCCTCCTAAGGTGTGTTTGTTTTTGGGATAAAGTGGGTGGAATAGGATCAATCCAAAAAAAAAAAAAAAAAAAGTGAGTGGGATAGGACTAAAGTCCCTTTATCGTTTATCTTTTGTTTGTTTTATTTTTATGATGTTCAAATAGATGGGATAAATTATCCTCCCTAATTAACTTAATCCCCCATATGAGGGATTAATAATAGGGGAGGGGGATGGGATAAATAGTCTCGGGACTATTAGTCCTTTTGGATTATACTGTTGGCATACAATACAATCTCATTTAACATTATCACTTGTTTGGTTGATGGATTTGGACACTAGACTAGACTAAGTAGTCCTATCATGAGTGATTAATCTCATCGCAAATAAATACAGGATAATAGATAATCCCGGGATAAATCATCTTGGATTAATAGTCCCAAAACTATTAATCCGGAGATATATAATCTCATCTTATCCCATTCTCAAAACAAACACACCCCTATTACTCTGTTTGTGAGTTTTTTACATGAAGGGATTAGGGAGAATTGGAGAAGAATGTGTTAGTACTCATCGCAAGGTACCACAAATTGAAATAATCGTACTATTTCACACAACACAATTACAATAAAAATGTTCGTGACGAGCACGAACCGATCCCACAGAGAATGGTTTTTAAAGAATTTTGTGAATTGAATTGACAATCTATAATTTTTTATAGAATATTTTTATTTTTATTTTGTGTGTGTGTGGGGGGGGGGGGAATAAAAATAGAAAGGATAAATTAACTAAAGAATTTTTGGTTTTTGTTTATAAGAATTCTTATGAGTGTTGATCAATTATATGACAATTATAATTCTCACTCTTCATGGATTTAATCATCGACTCATATTTTTTTATGTTCATTTATGATAGGCGTTTTAATTAAGTATGACAAAAAAAGAGTTGTCGAATTAAGCAATTGGTTATTATAAAGAATGTCATAAGCAAACTAGCATAATTACTTCATGTCAAAACAAAAATATAACATAAACAAATATGTCGCATTATGAATATTTCTCTAACACCTTATGACATTGACTTAACACAGATTAGTGCCATATCATACTCACATTCATGTGATCATAGGGTAACCAAAAGAGAATAACATTAATCTATAAATTCGCTACTAATATCAATCAAAAGAAAATGACTTGACTCCATATATATTTCTCCTATATACTAAGATGATCAATCATAATACAGAGAATAAGTAATTGAGGATAAATTAATAGATAACCATGATACCATAAGTTTTGAACATAAGTTTGCTACTAATATCAACCAAAGGAGAATGGATTGACTACATACATACTTCTCCTATATAATAAGGTGATGAATCATAATACATAGAATGAGTAATTGAGGATAAATCATAACATAAACATCATATCATAAGTTTTGAACATAAAATTTTTAAATCCAAAAACCACATCTCATAAAATCCATGAAAAAGTTTCAATTACTCTGTCATACTAAAATCTTATGTTGCTATAGCTATAAATAAAAATGACAAATTCAAAAAAAATCGACAGAAGTCATGACAACAAAACTAGGGAAAGAGTATAGACCAAATGACAACTGAGATTTGGCTTGTAAACAGCCGAGAACAATCCCACAATGATTGATGAACCAATAAAGCAAAGATCGGAATCGTCTATGATAAACCTCTCGTAAAAAATGTCAAGAGAGGATGAGATGTAGCAACACCGACCTCTTCTCTCATGAAAAACTCTGATAATTCCTCTCCTTTTTTTCTAACTTGACAATGGGTATATATAAAAAATCCAAAACAATCGAAGTCTCATCAAAATAGAAAGATAAGATTGTACAGTTTTTGGAAGGGCGCACGGCCCGTGCCCAGGCACACAGCCCGTGTTCTTTTCCTTGTATTCTGTGTTCAATACATTTCGAGACTCCATGCTGCACGCCTCGTGCTTGATCTGCACGACCTATGTCTACTAAAAAACATGCATACTTCGTGTGTAAAGCTCTAATAAATGATAAACGCGTCTCAATTCTTTCAAGATCAACCAGAAACCTTAGAAACTAGGTACAAATCTCATTCCAAGTAGTTCACGATCAGAAACACCTCGAACTCTTTACTGCTGCAAGAAAAATAAGAAATATGACGATATCAACGCTCTAAATAATGAAAGGAACTAAAATGACTCAAACTATTGCTCATTTATGATTAAGAAAATAATATATGTTTACACACATATCAAAAACTATTGCTCATTTTCCTTTTAAATTATCTCCTAAAAAATGGGGGAATTAGGAGAGGAAGTTGATCATTATTTCTCTTTTTAGTCAATATTTTTTTTGTTTATTATAACCAATGTTGCTTTCCATAACTAATTATAAATAAAACATCAAAATCATTTTTCATACACTTTGATGTTTAAAATAAATTAATTCTTTCATAGACTTACAAACAAAACAGAATAAAATTACAACACATTCCTTTTCTTACCTTTCCTATCCCTCTCCATCCGTTCCCTTCCATTCTCTTATCTTGAAACTCGCAAAAAGAGCCAAAGACGAAAGAGAAAATAGGAAGGGTTAGTTAGGGTTTAATTTAGGTTTGTTTAGATAAGTCATTAATCTGATTTTAATATATCAATAAATTTTTACTAATATTTAACATATTTTTAGTAATTACATGTATACTTTATCTTTTATAATTTTTTATAATTTTATATTTCGTGTAATTTATTACTAAGCATGATAAATATATAATTATTAGTTTTTTTCTAAATTGAATATATATATTATTAAATATTATAGAAATAAATTATCTAACTTTGATTTTAAATTTTTATTCTAATCATATAAATATTTTCTTTGATCATTTGTGATGACAACTTAAATTAAAAAGAATAACATAAACTATTTATATTTATATTTATATTTTGTAATATTTAATATTTTTATTTTTTAACACATTTGGAACATATTGGATGTTTAGAGAAAATAAAATGTCAATATATATTAAATATATTCAATTTATAATCATATATGAGAAGACATTTAATGCATGATCAATTAAACTAAATATAAAAAAAACCCGAGAGCTGATTCATCAAGGGATTCAGTTGCTTGGAGAGCCTCTCGGTATGTTATACTTTGAGCAGTGAGCCTCCAGTTCAAGGAAGAAAAGAAGAAGGCTCAACAATGAACTGCACAAGCGAGGGTGCCTCAACCTCTCTTCCTTCTGTAACTGAAGTCAATCATACATCGGGTGCGCATGGGGCCCCATCGTCATGTATTTGATTGGCTATCCACAAAGTAAGGAGGCTCACTGCTCAAAGTACAACGTACCGAAAGGCTCTCCAAGCAACTGAGTCCCTTGATGAACCAGCTCTCGGGTTTGTTCGACCGGCTGAAGCATCCTTTATGAATGGTTAAATCCATTCTGTACGGAAGGTGGGGCTTCCATTTGCAAATTCCTCCCCAGCCTTTTGTGGGTGTTGCACTGCCACTGGTTGTGAGGGTTGTATTACCCATTGCTTTCCACGTACGCACCGGCAGTTTTCCAACGAAAAATGGATCATTGCTTTGCTGGCACGGAAGAGTTCATCGCTGCCTATATTGCTTGTCACCATGAGGACTCGTCTTGCTGTATATGGGTCCAAGCAGTGTTCCCAGATTAGAGATATAAGCTCTGGCATAGTTAAGAATTCCAAGCCACGAGCGTAAACCCTTTTTCTCCTTTAAACCTTGTAGTTTGATCTTGTTCTGTCCAATAGTTTGATGATATACGCCTGTAGTTTGATCTTGTTCTGTCCAATAGTGGCACCCAGAAAATCAATCTCTGGTACTGCTATCTTCATCTTGGTTGGTAACAGAACTAGGCCATGTTGTTCACGGTGCTGAAGCATCACATGCAGATGTTGGGCATGCTTTTCCTCTGTCGGAGAAAAGACGAGAATATCATCAATATAAACAGCGATGAACTCTTCCGTGCCGGCAAGGCAATGATCCATTTTTAGTTGGAAAACTGCCGGTGCGTTCTTTAGTCCAAATGGCATGACTAGCCATTCATAGAGTCTTCCTGGAACTATGAAGACGGTCCAGGAAATGCCTTCTGTGTGCATTGCGACTTGGTAAAAGCCGCTCTTGAGGTCAAACTTTGAAAAGACTTGGCTCTCGCCAATTCGTACTCTTGTGATGTCTATGTACTCTTGTGAGGATAGATCCAATTCCTCTATGGCTGCTGGACAGACAACTGTCTCTGTGGAGGTGTTGACTGTAGTCAAATTCTTGTAGAATGTAATTACATTTCCTTCTATTCTCAATCCTCCTTGCATCGATCTGATGAAGTTGCAGCCGATAAGCATTTGTATGTCATCATTGATCCCCGTCGGAAAGCTGTAGGTGAAAGGTATGCGGAAATTGTTTTCTCCGATCCGTATAATGCCTCCTTTCATTTTTAGGGTGGCTACTAGGTAGAGTTGACGCCATGGATTTGAATGGGGTAGGTAGGCGCATTGCTCCAGTGCTTCCTTTGGTATGACCTGCTGATTAATGCAGCAGTTGGTAACTCCCGTGTCGAGAATAGCTCGGATAGTGAAGGGCTGGTCGTCAGGGATGACGAACTGTACTTTCAGGTTGTAGAGCCTATTCTGAATCCATTTAGTTGTGTTGAGAGTAGTATTCTGAACACATGGGAAAGAGATTTCCTCGTGGCATTCGAGGTCTTCATCGTTTTGGTCTTCTAGGGCTTGTGAGGTACTTGGTCCAAGTTCACCCTGGGTCTGGACCAGCGTTGGTGCAGGGAATGAGAAGTCTTCCTCACGACGGACTTCCTTGTCTGACCGTCTTGGCCTGTGAGCGAGGTGCTTATAGCCTTCTTGAAGTCGTTTCATAGTGTCTGCTTCAATCTTGTCTTGCAGCTCCTTAACTTTGGCCTCGTAGACGGTGCTGTTTTCAGCAGTAAGAAACTCCGTGTAGGTAGTAAGTTCTTTGATAAGCTTATCCTTTGTAGTATATTCTCGGCATAGGGGAGTCTCATGCGCTGGTTCTCGTAGCTGTATGTGCAGGTAAGAGTTGGCACATAGAGGACAGCTTACGAGTCTGCACTTAACACAGTGCAGTTTGGTTCTTGCCAGTTGCTTGTAGAAAGAACACAGGGGTTGGGTAGCTCCAAGACCCCATTGATGATCGCAATTGTATTGTTCTACTGGCAAGGTTGGAGTTGGCAACCAGGGGGTTGAATATAGGACTCCGACAAATTCACCAGGTAATTCGTCGAGAGCCGTTTTGACTTGTGTACTGGTGCCTGCTTCTCCTTCAGAGTGGCTGCATATTGCATCGTTATCTGGTTCATCTTGATCGACAGAGACGATAGCCCAATCGTCTAGTAAGTCCAGATTGTCAATTACTGCAGCTCGTGCAATATTGCCTCGTTCTTTCTTGCATTCACGCGCAAAATGGCCTTCTTCGCCACAAATGAAGTACTTGCATTTTCGCACGCGATCTGAATGCTTACGTTTGAATACCCGCACGTGGGATTCGTGGGGTTTTCCTCGGTAGAACTGGGCCTTTCGAAGTCCATATTTCTTTCGGTTGTTCTGGTAGTATCCTGGGATGGGTATGGAAGAACAAAAGGAGAGATCCTTGAGACTTCGTTGTAAAGCCGCCTTCTTACACATCTCTGCCAGATACTGGTATGAAAAGTGTATCCTGGGAAACACCGAGATGACAGCTCCTGGGTATTTGGCAAGGAATGCTGCCTCCATTTCCTTTCCAATCTTGCGAAAGAACTTATCGGATAGTTCTGTGTTGATATAGAGCCTTCCGGATTTAGCAGCGAGGACTTTAAAATCATTCATATAGTTGAATAGGTCCTTCATCTGCTCGCAGGTAAGCCGTTCCAAGTCTTGGTAGGCTTGATCCTGCTCCGTCGTGGATCCTTGATATGGGTCTTCAAAGATGAATACACGTCGGATTTGAGTGAGTACGTTCTGGGCGTCATCAGCAACATTTATCATCGCCTCGTACTCAGTTAGGTAGGCCAATCGCCACTGCATAAAGGTCTTTCGTTCAGTCTTGCCCAGTAGATTTTCAATATACTGGACTTTCGCGGTATTATTGTTGAACACCTTGTCTGCTAAGAGATTGAGGGTAATGGCCTCCCATAGGGAGATAACATCAGCATAAAGGCCAATGTTCTCTGGTAACACGAGCATAGCGCCTTGTGTTGTTTGCGCTGTAGGCAAGTTTCACTGCTCGTTATGGAGCCTGCCAGGTCCTCCTGGGAACCCTTGGGGCATTCTTCCTGTATACGTCGGTTGGGCTGGAGCTTGTTGCTGTGGGAGAGCTCTGGCCGGCGGGTAGTTAACTGGTCCCATGACAGGCTCAGGCACAGGAGTGTAATTAACAACACTACTGCTAGAAAACGCCTGAGTTCGTGGGACTGTAACAGGGCCACACAGGAAAGACCTGAGTTTGGGATAGTCCATTTCTGGTTCCAAGTCTTCCTGTGTGGCGACAGCCGCGATGTCAGATGAAAAATCAGGGCGCTCATCATTCCCACTGTTGGTTGTAATCCAATGCTTAGTGTCATTGCTGGATGCTTACTGTCATTGCTGGATGCTTGCTGTCATTGCTGAATAACTGCTAGCTAGCTGTTGTGAATTGTTAGCTGTTTTTTTGCTGTAAACAACTGTGTATTAGTTGTAAGTTTTAGTCCTATATATAGTTGCTAAGATGCTGCGGGTTTGTTTTGCTCATTAAGCAAGAAAGAAAACCACTTGTTAAAAAACTGTTGCTGTTGCTATTATTTCCAATACATAAACACAGAGGCTGCAGGTTGTTTGTTTCTTACTTTTTGCTGTAGTGAGTGTTGCTTCTTTCAAGGAGATTGCCGGCATTGAGAAATCGCCGGGATATCCAACATTTGGTATCAGAGCAGTTACGATACTAGGACCGTGATGTCGCACTCTGTATTCACCACTGGAACATCACGAACTCCGCCCCGCGACACGCGGAGGAGATCTCTGTCACCACCGCCCCGGCGGGGACGGTACCGTGACAATGGGCAGAGGGTCGTGGTGGAGCGCCGGGTTGTCAAGGATGTTGGGTCCGCGGGGTGGCCGACACTCACCAAAACAAACTATGGTGCTTGGTCGGCGCTCATGCGTGTCATGCTACGGGCACGGGGCCTGTGGGATGCTGTGAACTTCGACGATGCCGATGACCTTGACGACCAAATGGCATTGGAGGCTATTTGCAAGGCGGTGCCGGCCGAAATGCTTGAGACAATCGCAAACAAACCAAGTGCCAAGGCAGCGTGGGATGACCTCAAAACGGCGAATCTCGGGGTTGAACGTGTGCGCAAGGCCAAGGCGCATACCCTGCGAAGAGAGCTCGACGCCCTCGTGTTCAAGGATGGGGAGACTATTGACGAGTTTGCCGTGCGCCTCTACGGACTGGTACAACAGCTCAAGACACTAGGCGATGACCACAAGGAGGCGACGATTGTGCGGAAGTTTCTGCAAGCACTACCGCCACGCTATCACCAGATCGCAATGTCAATCGAGACTCTGCTCGATTTGGACACGTTGTCTGTGGAGGAGCTAGTTGGGCGGTTGAAGGCAGCAGAGGAACGCCATGATCTCAGTGGCGGTGGTAGTAATATTGCGCGGCTCAACCTCACAGAAGAGGAGCTAGTGGCGCGGGTGAGCAAACGCTTGCAACTCTCTGATGGCGGGACATCAGACAGGAGGTGGGGATCCTCCAGCAATGGAGGGAACCAACGTCGCAATCATGGACGTCTTCGTGGCAAAGACAACGGCGGCACCGACAGTTTGAAGCAAAAGAAGGGCGAGGCCACAGGAGGTGGCGACGTTGCCAAGGATGTGTGCCGGTATTGCGGGTTCAAGGGCCACTGGGCTCGTGAATGCCGCAAGAAAAAGAGGGACGAGGCAGCCCATCTAACGCAAGCAAAGGAGGAGAACGAGGGCACCTTACTCATGGGGAAGGTGAGCTCGGTTCAGATCCGTCCCTCGCCACCTTCGCCAGAGCTTGTCGTGACCCCAGTCTTACCAGAGAGTAAGGTAGGACCGGTTCATTTGGAGGAGGCTCATGTGTTCGCGCAGTTCGGCGACAGTAGGAGTAAGGACAACTCCCTTTGGTACCTCGACACGGGTGCAACAAACCACATGACCGGTTCGCGTGATGTTTTTTCGGAGCTCGACGAGAATATCATTGGCACCGTCCGCTTTGGGGATGGCTCCGTCGTGAACATTGAGGGACGCGGCACGGTTCTCTTCTCCTGCAAAACCGGCGAGCATCGGCAGCTCACCGGAGTGTACCTAATCCCGCGCCTTGATACCAACCTCATCAGCATCGGACAACTAGATGAGGATGGCTACGATGTGCACATCAAAGATGGGGTGTTGCGTATCCACGACGAGCGTCAAAGGGTTTTGGCTCAAGTCCGACGTTCCAGCAACCGGCTCTACACTATCCAGCTTCATATCGCACGCCCAGTGTGCCTGACGGCACGGCGCATGGACGAGGCGTGGCGTTGGCATGAGCGGTTTGGACACGTCAACTTCCAGGCTCTGCGAAAGCTAGCCAGCGATAACCTGGTGCGTGGTTTGCCACGCATTAATCATGTCGATCAAGTGTGCGAAAGCTGTCTGGCGGGCAAGCAGCGGCGCAACCCATTTCCAGAGCACGCCCGTCATCGAGCTACCGGCGTCCTCGATCTAGTGCACGGCGACATTTGCGGGCCAATCTCGCCGACGACTCCAAGTGGGAACCGATATTTCTTGCTATTAGTGGATGACATGAGTCGTTTCATGTGGATTTTTCTACTGGCAAGAAAGGACCAAGCGCCAATGATGATCAAACGCTTCAAGGCGGGAGCAGAAGTGGAGTCGGGCCACAAGCTGAAGGTACTCCGCACCGACCGTGGAGGGGAGTTCACATCAGTGGAGTTCGGGGCCTATTGTGCTGAGGAGGGTGTCCAGCGGCAGCTAACGGCCCCCTACTCTCCGCAACAAAACGGCGTCGTCGAACGCCGAAATCAAACCGTCGTCGGCATGGCGAGAAGCATGCTTTTGGCAAAGGGGCTTCCCGGAATATTCTGGGGAGAGGCAGTATCCACAGCGGTTTTCATCTTGAACCGCTCTCCAACACGCAGTCTTGATGGCAAGACACCCTATGAGGCCTGGCATGGCGAGAAACCATCAGTGAGTTTCTTTCGTACCTTTGGTTGTGTTGCCCATGTCCGGAACACCAGGCCACATTTGAAGAAGTTGGAAGAGCGTAGTACACCAATGATCTTCGTCGGGTATGAAACGGGATCAAAGGCCTACAGGATGTATAATCCTGTGGATAGACGCGTGTACGTGACGCGTGACGCCGTGTTCGACGAAGAAGCACGGTGGAACTGGGACACAAATACTGAGCACGTCAAGCAGTTTGGGCAAGACTCATTCATCATTGAGTATCCAGTGGGAACGGAGCCCACAACCATGGCAGGAGAGGCTGTAGGGAGGAGCCCTGCAGTAGCGCATTCCTTACCAGTGGCAACCAACTCGCCCACGACGCTAGCTACGCCAGAAACTGGCACGACACACCTGTCACCCCTGCCGGTTGAGTTTGTGTCGCCGCCCAACGACATGGAAGGCATGCTGGATGCATATCATGATGATGATGATCCTGTACGTTTCCGCACCATTGATAACTTGCTGGGTCCAAGCTCACCGCCTGAGCTTGCGGCACGCGTGCATGACGACGGTGAGTTGTTTTTCACCACTGCAGAGGAGCCGACGTCTTTCATAGAAGCAGAGAAGCACGAGTGCTGGCGGCGCGCGATGGACGAAGAGATGAAGTCCATCACGGAAAACAAAACCTGGGAGCTCGTTGACCTTCCGGCTAGGCACAAACCCATCGGTCTCAAATGGGTCTTCAAGGTGAAGCGTGATGTGCACGGGGCCATTGTCAAGTACAAGGCACGCCTAGTGGCAAAGGGGTATGTCCAACGCGCCGGTATCGACTTCGATGAGGTGTTTGCGCCGGTGGCGCGGCTTGAGTCGATACGACTGTTGCTTGCAGTCGCTGCCTCGGAAGGGTGGGAAGTCCATCATATGGACGTGAAGAGTGCATTCCTCAACGGGGATCTCGAGGAGGAGGTATACGTCTCCCAACCCATGGGGTACGTCGTTGACAAGGCCGAGCAGAAGGTGTTGCGGCTGCGAAAGGCGCTGTATGGACTTCGTCAGGCACCAAGGGCTTGGAATGCTAAGCTCGACAGTAGTCTCATGTCGCTTGGTTTCCAGAAGAGTGTGGCGGAGCACGGTGCATATGTTCGTGGCAACGACAGCATTCGTTTGGTGGTCGGTGTGTATGTTGATGATCTAATCATCACTGGAAATGGCAACATCCCCAAATTCAAGAAGGAGATGATGCAGTTGTTCAAAATGAGCGACTTGGGGTTGCTTTCCTACTACCTCGGGCTGGAGGTAAAGCAGACGATGGAAGGCATCAGTATTTGCCAGACCACATACGCAGCGAAGCTCCTCGAGCGGAGCGGCATGGAAGGATGCAATGCTTGCAGCGTGCCTTTGGAGGCCCGACTGAAGCTGAGTAAGACTAGTAAAAGTCCATTGGTAGATGCAAAGGAGTACCGAAGCATCGTCGGAGGGCTTCGGTACCTAGTGAACACCCGGCCGGACCTTGCTTTCGCTGTCGGGTTCGTAAGTCGGTTCTTGCAGCAGCCGCATGAAGATCATCGAACTGCAGTAAAACACTTGCTCAGGTACATCTCGGGAACATTAGAGTTTGGTGTGTTTTATAGCAGAAGGGATAAGGAGCCTTGCCGGCTGATCGGCTATAGCGACAGCGATCATGCCGGGGACATTGATGACCGAAGAAGCACCAGTGGCATCCTGTACTGTTTCGGGGAAAGTCCTATCACCTGGCAATCGAGCAAGCAGAAGGTGGTGGCTCTTTCATCGTGCGAAGCTGAGTACATTGCTACAACCTACGGTGCTTGCCAAGGCGTCTGGTTGGCTCGGTTACTGGGTGATCTCGTCGGAACAGAACCTGGAGCGCCAGTCCTTAGAGTGGATAACAAATCCGCCATTGAGCTAAGCAAGAACCCCGTTTACCATGATAGGAGCAAACACATTGACACAAAATATCACTACATCAGAAAGTGTGTGGAAGATGGGAAGATCAACCTTGAGCAGATTTCCACGGAAAATCAGCTCGCAGACATATTGACGAAGTCATTAGGTCGCGTGAAGTTCCAACAGCTGCGTGACCGGATCGGGGTCGTCAACATTAAAACACCAGCATTAGGATTAGGAGGAGAATGTTGGTTGTAATCCAATGCTTACTGTCATTGCTGGATGCTTACTGTCATTGCTGGATGCTTGCTGTCATTGCTGGATGCTTACTGTCATTGCTGAATAACTGCTAGCTAGCTGTTGTGAATTGTTAGCTGTTTTTTTGCTGTAAACAACTG